>VWPW01001885.1:0-15261 GCA_013389825.1 Crypturellus undulatus
TGCAATTTACTCTGGGGAATGAACATTCTTTATCTCACAGAAGTGACATATCTTCATTTTGATATACACATTTGTTTGACCTTCATACTGTGAGTTTCCTTAGAATGAAACCAGCTATCTCTTATTTTTTTATTTGACCTTGAAAGCTAGTGTGTCTGTTTAAATAGGTGCAGAGCACCTTTAACTTCTGTGACTTTCCTGGGACTGTTAAGTCCTCAGGCACTCTTAATATCCTATAGGCTAACCTCTATAATTCATGTTTATAAGGAAGCTCAAATAACACAGTTTAGTAGCTCTTAAGAGAAAGGAATGAAACTTTAAGGAGAGACAGAGAGAGAGGGAAAATAATGCTGTGCTGCTTAATTCTGCAGTATTAATTTTAACCAGCCTCAGTAGATGTATAACTGAAGGCAGGAAAATCTCTGTTCGTTCTGCCTTGCGTTACTGCATAAATCCTCTGTTTTTTTCTTATACAGAATGACCCTCAATGACCGGAGCTGGGACTGAAAAAACAGCTGCATTGTACTGCAGACTCCAACCCTGCTACAGCTATAAGCTGTAGGATTCAAATGAACCAAACAGGATTATGCAGAAGGGCACTATAATACTTAGTGTGAATAAAGATATGAGGACAGACGCATTTCTTTTGGGGTAAGCTACTTTTTTCCCCCCCATGTTTAATTGCCCAATTTAAACAGATCTCAGATGTCCTGGAGCTAAATAATAAGCAGCAGTTTTTTATCTGTGATATAAAGATTTATATATGACAGTCTTAAAACAAATGTATTCTACACAAAACTAAAGGTATTTCAATGCATTGCAGTTGATTATTACTTTAGGATGCATGCATTTTCCTTTATCTTAAGACATGCTGTCTTTTACTCACTAATCTCAGCAAGGTTGTGCTAAGTGCTGTTAGACAATGTAACTTGCACGTTCTTAACATTTCTTACAATTACCAGCAATGCGACCAGAAAACAAAATGTTCAGTCATCAGTGATAGCATTAAAAAAATAGTGCAGCAGAATAAAAAATTAAGGATCATTAAGCACATACTTTTGTCTCCCTCAGCAGCCTGATGATACTGCTATTTTCTCATGGATATAGCTGTATTTCCTTACCTTGAATGTGAATAATTCTTTCATGCTCCAGGCTTGAGTTGTCAGAGTGAGGTTCAGCCCAGCAGATAGAAATCAGCACCAGAAAGAGTAGACTCCTCATCTTTTCAGTCAAAGGGATCTTCTTCACTGTGAAGGCATCAGATACAAAGAGCCTTGTGAAATTTTGGAAACCTTTACAATGTTGTACTGCACCACTTGTTACAGCTAGTGATCTTTAAGAGATCGACAACCTATTTAACCCCCTCAGCTGAAAAAGTTATATTTGTTAGATTGGACCTTTTTACCATGGACTTTCATTAAAGGAAACTGGGAATCAATATTTAACTCTATCTATGCAGAAATACAACATGAAAGAATAAAAGCAGACACAAATATGCACAAACCAAATGCCTCGCAAGACAATATGTAAGCAATTTTGGTGTTTCACAAAACTGTTCAAGTGTACTTTTGCTTTTCCAAAGATACAGTAAATCTGCTCTGTTAAGACAGTTAAAATGATCTAAAGCTATACCTATGTATATATTTACTGTATGATGCAGTCTGATTATGACAGATTTCTAAGATTAAAACAATCTTTGCACAGGTTTTGACATTTTAATAAAGACTACAAGTTAACTTAGCAGTCAGGGTGGTAAGTTTGCTTGATATAAGCAGTAAAGATGACGAAACATTTCTCAGGTGGATCAGAAAGGTCTATTTTATTTCAGATCCACTTACCATTTTAAAGGATGCCTAAGTATACAGTGAAATGTTGGAAACCATGCACAAAGTAGGTTATGGTTGTATATGCTACCATTGCAGCTGCCCTGAATGATTTTTCATTCATTTCTACCTAGAATGCTGACGCACTAACTTAGTGTGCCAGATAAGGTCTCTGCAGTCAGCAGAGCTGAGCGCTGCAGGGAAAATCTCTGCCAGCCTCTGAGTAGTAATTAGGCAAATGTAGACTTGAAATAGATAAGAAGGCATAAAATACAGGAGCTCTCAGTCTGATATGTGTTTTATAGCAATCACTTTTATAAATGGCAGTTATTTCCCAACTTTGCCTTTCAAGAGACTGTTTTTTCCTCCCAATCTTCAGACAGTGCCAGAATTGTTAGTATGCTTTCTTTCTAATGCACAGAGAAACTTATAGCTAGAGCTATTAAAATTGCAGAATACTCTTGGTCAGAATCTGCGTTAGGATCTGGGCTTTGCAAACATCTATCCCTAAATATATTCAAACCTTTCAAATCAAGGTGTTTCAAATCAAGATCCATATATTGTAATCTGAACTCATGTCTATTATAGGCTACAAGGCACAAGTGCTATTGGCTTTTTCTTTTTTTCTTTTTTTCTTTTTTCTTTTTTTTTCCATAGTTGAACATGCATGTTACTCGCCTGCCCTTCCATTTCTTCAAAAGAGCTTGGATGAGAGTCCAAAGTCAGTTCAGCATCCCTTATTGTGGAGAATCTGGAGGTAGGATAAGTGATGGCTGCATGCTATTTTGCAGGTGGTCCATGCTCAGGAACCCAAGGCTCTCCAGCCACTCCCTCTTTCCTCAAAATCTTGGCAGACTGATGACCTCCATTTCCTAGAACAAGGACAGATGTGGCTCCCCCTAGAGCACATCAGCCTGAGTTTGCAGGGACTGGAGAGGGCACGCAACTGCCACAAGGTGTTCCTTTTTCCTTACTGGACTGGACAGAGCAGAGTGCCCATGTGTGGCACTCATCCCATGCTAGGCACCTGATAAATTTTATATCAAGTGGAGAAAATACTCCCATTTTTCTTTGTTTCTTTTGCCTAAGGACTAAAATGGATTTTTTTTTTCTTTTGATGGGTGAGATAGCCTGTTACTCATTTAAAAATAGCTTGGTTCACAAAGCAGATTTGATTTTGAAGCAGACCATGCAATGTTTACAGGAAAGCCTTTCTGTTTTCATTCCATTCTCCAGCTTTGAGCCCCGCTGGCTCCAAAAGGTCCTGAGCACTGTGAGGCTGCCGAGTTGACATGAGCTGGGAAATAGTGTGGACAGGGTGCTTTAATGACTCCTTAACACTTTGGCTCTACCCTCCTCCCATAAGCCTGCTCTTTTTGATGGTTCTAGTGAGAAGATCCCCCAAACCAACTGACAGCGGTACTGCTCTTTTTGGGGACACCATGTCCTTCTGTGCAGGGTGTCTCCTCCTGTGTGTGCAGGATCTAGGAATCAAGCACAGCACAAAAAATATTTATTTTCTGGTTGCACAAATGAAGATCTCCATGCCTGCTCACCTTTCTTTATCAAGGTCACCTTCATGTAATAAGGAAAAGCCTTCCACTTACCAAGAGGTTCCCTGGGCCAATGATTATCAGAACAAGCAGTTTCAGGGTTAGCCTGTTGAACTGAAGGGGCAGTATGCATGTTTTAGAGAGCTCTGTTTACTTTGTGGATGCAGGCAAATGTTACTCTGTGCTGAAGTGAAAGCATCATACAAGGAAGGCAGATGAATTACTGACTCATGTGGGACTCAGTTAAATCTGTTTTTCTGTCCTTCCGCAACCTCCTGGATGCAGCTGAATGAATTCCCATGTCACGTATCACAAAGATGATCCAAGATAAACCTTAGAGTTTTGATCTGTAGAATGTCAAGGTTTTTGGAGGGAAATACCAGATATTGTGGTACTTTAGCTTTGATGTTAGACAAGGTAACTGTGGCTGGGCCATTTGGTTTCCCTTAGTTGTTAAGGACAGAAAGGACAGTCTAGTGTTCACTGGGTATGCAGGAATATGCACACATGCACACAACTAGTATGCATATGCATGTGCATGCCTGTGGTTTCTTTGGCTCCAATAAAGCTCATGTCCACTGCTAAGGGTTGTTTTTGTGTTTAAAATGCCTCAGATTGCACAAAATTAGCAAGAATTTCAAAGCTGTTTCACAGGGGAGAAAATATCCAGCTTGCCTCATAGAAAATGTGCCAAGCCTCTTATGTTTGTGGTTAATCAACTGAGAATAAGGTTTTAGCTGGGCAAAACTGTGCTGTTGAAGGATAGTTCTACCCCCGACTCAAGTCTGAGCAGCTTTAAGGCTGCTCCATTTCTTTGCTGCCTGCAGTGGCAGTGGAGAAAATGAGGCTCTCCAAAGTCAGAACTATCCTGACCTTGCACCAGTCTCCTCCAGGAATTCCCCAGGATGGGAGCTGAGGCACAAAGCCAATGTAAAGTAACTTTACAAGGCCAAGAATCTGACCTTTGCTATTTTGTAGGCTATCCAAAAATCAATTAGCCGGAGTAATTTACATCCTTAATTCTAGCCAAAGGAAAAGAAGTCAGACTCCATTTCTGCAGCAACCTAGGAAGACCTCACAGGAGAAATGATAGGTGTGGATATTTTCATATTAAAACTAATAAAATTTTGGCTGTGAGTCAGTGAATTTTCAGGAAAAAAAAGGTAATGGTTAGTCATACTCAAGAAATCTGCCCTGGTTTCAATTACTGCAGTTTATACAATCTGCTGTCTCCCTAGACAGGGATACAGAGAAGCTGAATATTAATTTTTAAAGAGATCTTAAGACTCAGGGAAGTGATCATGGAGACTGTGCATTAAGTCCTCTAAAACTGTTCATTCTTAGATGCAATTTGAAATTCTGATATTAATCATCATATGCTATAAACAACCATAACTGATTTACTTTTGGCAAATCTAAAAATATAAAACACTGCTATTTGTATTTTAATATAATATTCCAAGAACTAACAAAATGCCTTCAGTTAATTCAACTACATTTGTAAGAAATAATTATCTGAAGAATTCTGAAGTACTGAAAAATGCAAATTAGGTTACATATCCATCTTTGGTTTTGCTACAGCAACACTTTTTTTATACTCTAGCTACCTTCTAGCTACTGAACAGAAAAGCAGCCACACTGTGTGAGGTCAAAGATCATGTAGCTCAATATTTCTCTCTGATAGTGGTCAAAAGTCTAGGGAATTCTTATATTTACAGGAATTAATTTTTATCATAAGAATGGTGATATCCCATATTAAATCCTTGCTTTCTGCAAGTGGAAAAAAACTATGGAAACCTGAGATTGCAGTGCTCAAGAGCATATGGTCATGCAATCATCATCTTGTATGATCCAGTTGCTGTCCATAAGCTCTTGCCTAACTCACACAAAGAACTATCTGCTTTTATGGAAATATTCCTTCTGTTCACCAAATCACAGAATGGCTGAGGTTAGAAGGGACCATTGGAGATATTCTAGTCTAAGCCCCCTGTTGAAGCAGGGTCACTTAGAGCACATTGCCCAGGGTCCTGTCCAGATAACTCTCAAATATCTCCAAGGAAGAAGACTCCCCAACCTCTCTGGACAATTTGTTCCAGTGCTCTGTCACCCTCACAGTACTGTGGACTGTTCACATCTGGACTTCAGTGTGAATCTGGAATTCAGTGTCCTGCTTGCAATTAGCATTTCTTAAGGCTGTCTTGGTTCAGCTTCCCACTCATCATGTGCAGGCAACATTTAAGAAGCAACTGCTCATCTCTCTATTGACTGCACGGGGAATGTAAGTATTCTGACTCATTCTGGTAACACTGACACACTCATTTTAGATGTTTTGATGACAAAAGTAGGCATCTAAATTAGGTGATATGAAAGCCTGCCTTACTCTTGAAGGACACTTATGCTTCTTAAAAGGGTAAGTACTCACAGTCACTTTCAAAGGTCTTCCTATCCTCTGAAGGTAATGGTATAACACTCAGTTCCAGCTACCGACTTTAGACCTCAATTAGCAAAATCAGATGAAAATACAATTCCTATTCTGATATATTCTTACACTAGAACTTAGTCTAGATTCTATGTTTCACTTATTTTGCTGAGAAGAAAAATTATTCCAGGTGAAAAACAAAAGCAAAAGCAAAAATAACAGGCTGGTGGAATTAAGGTTAGACAGATTCAAAAGATTGCTCCCCATGTTAAACTGTTCTTCCAAAGGAAATTTTGCTGATTCCATGGCAAAGGGAAAGAATAACTTTATTATAGAATGACTTAGAGCATTAAGTTTCTGGGACAGAATATGATTTTTTTTTTTAAGCTGCATAATTCTCTCTGCTCTCAAGATGTACCTATCTAAATTCTTCTCTGTGTCTAAACTGTCATTTTCATCTTTTTTATACAAGTATCTCTTCCTTATGGCTATCTATCTGATACACTGTAGGTGATGAAACCTCTAAGTAACAAGAACTATTCCAGCTTTTAGAGAACTTGCTATTTTGGGCTCAGTGACTAGCTTGCTATAATTCAATGTTGTATCTTGGCTCGTAAATCCCTGTAGAAACGTGAGTTTGGTATGAAGAAAACTACTGGGCACCAGCAGAGCAGCAAGCCATGATGTACATGCACTCTCCATGCAGATACTCTGGAATCTCTTCATTATAATCCCTCCCAAAGTCAATGGAGATAGACAGATTTAGACTAGACTGCATGAAGACAGATTTACTCTTTGTGAGCTATTGTCACAAGAAGAAATATATTATGGCATTGCCCTTGAGGTAGCAATATGTCTTGCTTGATTGAACTGTTTGCACAGCTACAACTTCATGAATTTAGCAGACTACTTTTGTGAATATCTGTATCTTCACAGGTATATCCTTGTGAAGAAGGGAAACACTATCATCCCACATTTCTAGATGAAGGAGAGAGGCATTAAGAAGCTCCTAGCTTATTCAAAAAGTCATACAGGAATTTACACATGAATTAGGAACTGAAACCATGTTTCTCAAACAACACTAAAATAAAAATGAAATGTCTTAACTACTCAGCAATCCTTCTTCTCGGGTGCAAATAATAAATAATTAAAATATAGAAATTAATATCTATTCTCAGATGCCTGAATATTGTCTCAAATTAATATTGTGTCATATTCTCTCTGCAAGAGTAGCAACTACAATTCTCCCTTTTAGACAACAAGAATTTAACATGACAAAAAAAGATTCTCAGAAGTCTGTTGCTGACACTCCATTGTGCACTGAGAAATTCTCAGTCTCAGTGGCAGAGATATAAGCAGCATGGAGTTGTCTTCAGAATTTCCATCAAGTTGCATGACTAGTAATCATACTAAAATTTCTGCAGAAATAAAATGAAAAGCTATATTAGATAGACAGCAAGTAATAATTTACCCCAGTTTTACTTGTTTCATGCTCATAAGCCTTTGTCTATCTTCTAGGGTCATTTTATTTCAGAAGGATGAAAGTACAGGTCAGAATTGTACAGAAATCTGTTGGCTCATTCCTCACTGTCCAGGCAATACACCACATGAAATATATTTGAAGTCATTTTGAAATTAAAGATTACACTTCATAAGGCCCTTCTAGCACTGAATCAACCATTAAATACCTACCCATGGCTTCCTTACTCAGTCTAGAGATGCTGATCCATTTAGTGCTGGGGGATTGCATTAAAGGCCAAAGCCAATAGTAATTAAGGGCTGCTGGATGGAAAATTGAAGAGACAATTGGGAAATATCATGTAAATGAGCCTCATAGTTTCTACATGTTGCCTTTCTTTGTTGAAAAGGTCTAACTGTACACACTGCTCTAAACAGCATCTGATTAGAGGTTTGTCATCACTCTATAATATCTTGTCCCTTTTTATTCTTGTGGTTTTATATATCTAAACAGAGAAGGAAGAATCTGTAGCCCACTTCAGCAAAAATCAGTGACTCTTTTCTCATCAGTATCATGAGTCTACATGCTACACTAGTAAATATGAATTTGGCTATGGGAATGTAAATCATAGATAGAAGGCCCCCTGGAAGGGGCCTCTATATATCATCTAGGCTAACCCTCAACTCCAACAAGGTCAGCTACAGCAGGTTTCCCAGAACCACATCCAGTTGGGTTTTAAATATATCCAAAATAGAGACTTTACAACCTTCACCCACACAGTACAACAGTTTTTCTTATGTTCAGATGGAATTTCTCATGTTTTAGCCCAAGCCATTTGCCTCTTCTCCTGCCACTGGCCCCACTGAGAAAAGCATGCCCCTTTCAGTCTTGCTGAGCCCAGTGATACCAAGAATTGTTAGATCAACTTATGCAGTCAGTACACAAACAAGATTAAACAAACAAGCAAATTAACTAACAAGGATTCTCTAATTTACTTCTGCACTTCATATTCAACCTTTCCATTGCAAGTACAAAAGCCAAAGAGGTTCTTGATGAAAGACTCTCATCTAATACTAAGAATCCCAAACTGATGATCTAATAAAACAAACCCACAAAATGAGAATTGCAAGAGCTGCCCATTACACCTTCTAGGGCATCTGCCAGTGTAGTTATATTTAAGCTTCCATGATGAAGAGATATGAACAAAGTTCTTTTTAAGGTAAACCCATATAAGTTTCCTCTTACCTACACTGGTCTTACTGACGTCTAGGAAGAACTTACGCATCTATACGGAACTGGAATTGTCTTTTTTCATTGCTTTCATATCTACAAAACAGTGACCTTTTCCTAAGAAGATAATACTCAAAAATTGGGGGAAGAACAAGTTTTAGCTGTATAACAGAGTCTTTAAATGGCCTTTCATTCTTATTTATTTACATATTTCACTGTAGCTGAACTTGCAAACCCTTAATTGTGGAAGAGGCATATTCTTGCTTCTGTAGTATAAAAAGAAAACGGTAAATTTCCATGAAGTACATAGATGCAATGGGACTGTGATTCCCAAAGAGCCATTGCCATAAGTTACATTTTTCTGAGTGTTGCTAGTTTAGGAGAACACAGAGAGCCAAAATTTATTGATGATCTTGGATATCTAACGACTTTGATCATTTAGCATGTAACCAAGTCTGATAAAAAAAAATATATATATTTACTAAAAATATATACAAAGAAATATACTAAAATGGCTGTTCAGCATCAAAGAAGCTTTAATATGGCTTACATCTACATTGGAGATGCTCTATCTCCCTCTCTAGGTATTTTTGTGAGAGTAAGCTCTTGGCCTCTGACATGTTGCATGTAGGTTGCATGACATGTGGGTTACATTATTATACCACATCTGAAAGGTTTTAACTTGTATGTGAGAAACTCAATATAAAGTGGACAGTTGGCACTAAAAAAATGCATAAAACCTGTAAATTACAGTTCCATGGCAATTTCTGAAGTAATAAAATAAAAAGAATAAATGAATTAATATCACTGTCTGCAGAAGGAGAGATGTTTTCTGAGATGACTATTTTACACATTGCAAGTCACAAATATAAGTACAGATTTACTTAAACCCATTATCAGCTATCAAGAAAATCCCATTTCCCCAGTATAATGTCAGGAGGAGGCTGAAGTCAAAATAAATTGCAGTTATTGAATAATGGTGCATTCCTGAACAAACATCCCTGAGATAAAATAACAGAATCTGCATCAGTCCTCAGATGTACCAAAAATGTCACTCTCACAACATGGTTTGAAAGGATATATGTATTTGGGAATAAATGTTTACACTTTCCCTTGACATTTACAGTGTTTTTCATAAATGCCGTAGCTTTAATTTTCTGATAGGCTACCATTATACCTTGCTCTTTTCCAGTGACATTATCTCTGACATTCCTGCATATTTTTGCTACTTTTGCTCCATCTTAGAATACTGTAAATCTAAAGTTTCTATCAACCTGATAGCTAAAAAGTGAATCACGAAATGCAGTGGCAAGCACAGGTAAGGATGCTCCTTTTGCCTCAGATTTAAAGTAAATGATTAAAAAGAAGTCATTCTCAAATTATATTTACCCAGATGAGATCTGAAGTCAGACTGGTCTCAAGCATATCTGCAAAGATCACATTTTTCAATTGCTACATTCAGGAACTAAGAATTGCTCTTGTTATGAGCCACTAACTCTGAAAACTCATGAACTACTTTTGATTTTTTTAAATACTCTCCTGTGAGGTTTAGATGCCAAAACAACCACTGATTCTAGTCATAGCATTCAAAAGTAGTATCATCCAGAAGAAAATTTCTGTTAGTATAATTGTAGAAAAACTGTCTTACAGAAAACTAGAGACAATCATCACCTTCTTCATCCTTGGTCTAGCCTGATATTAAAGTGTGAAACAACAGACACACAGACTTTCCAGGCAGCCTATTCCTGAGCTTACTCATCCTTATATTTACAAATCTCTTTCCTCTCTTCCTCCAATATGCACCTCTTACTTTTCCTTTTACTTGCCATAGACACAGGGAGTAGATTATTCACTTTACAGCACCCCTTTATGCTTAAGACTGTCCTTCAATATACTCGTCTTTAAGCAAATGCAGTTTTTTTAGTTCTTTGAAGTCATGTTTCCTAATTTCTATTTTCTTATTACTTTCCTTAAAACTTTCTTTAGCTAGTCTTTACATCTCTTACAATTCAGTGCCTGACACTGGGAACAAGCTCTTTGGGTATTGTTTTCTTTTTGCAACAACGTGTCACTGTTAACTCATGTTCTGTTTGAGTGTCCCAGAACTACTCTGATCCAGCTGTTCCCCATTCTGTATTTCTGCATATTGTATTTATTAAAATGATCTTTTTTTTCAGATTTTTCTCCAATTAGGCAGATCATTTCAGCCTGTATGCATAGCTTCCAAAATGCTTCCCTCTCTCACAGTTTTGTGTCATCTAACAACTTAAACATATTTTCTATTTCACGATTCAGGTTACTATTAAAAGTATTGAAGATTACCAACTCTGACTAGCCATGGAAAATCCCTAGTTGATATGTGCTTCTGTTTTCACAGTGAGCTATGGATTTCCTAACCAGCTTTGAAAACATATTACAGTAATTTCATCAAGACAATATTTTCCTAGCTTGCTTATGAAGAAGTTGAATATGCCACTGTCATTCTCCCATCCTACTGGGAACAGCCCTACTGGGTTTGGAAATCTTTTCTTGTTGTTTGATTTGATCAGAATGGGACATATATTAAAGTACAGATGATCAGATGCGGAGGTTGCTTTTGAAAATCTAATGGCTTATTCTTTTCTTACACAAAATAAAGATAGAAGTGCACCAGCCTACCTGCTTGGCAGGTAAACTAAATCCCAATTTGGACTTTTTTTTTTAACTATATAATCAAAGATATTAAAGTAATTTAAGTTACAGTTATCTGTCAAAAATTGGCATTCTGTTCCAGACATTTAGAAACCCTGAAATATTTTATATCTGAAAAATAGAGTCTCATCACTGCATGTACAAGATCCTGGCTGGGAAAACAAGCTGAAACCACCTCAGGCAATAAGAAGCATTTACCAGAAGGTGGCAGCCCTGTTATGATCTGCGCTACACAAAAAAACACACATCCTGGAATTTCACTGGAATGTCAATCAAGTAACTACTGCACCTATCTGGATACTGTTATTGCCTGCCATGCTGTTGCGGTTTGATGGAGGGGCAAATTTGGTAAGAGATAAATCCCCTTGCGTTCTAACCGATCCTCAAAGGTTAGAGGGACTGGGGACGGCTGGACTCATCTCTTAATAGGGCTACCAAATACTGTGTTAGCTGTACGCCGAACTCTGGCAGTATCGGATTCACCCACAGTCTGCTGACTGTCGGTCCGATCGCCTTCCTAGGAGCGAATCGAGTTCCCCAATAGTGTGATCCACTATAAACAGTATCGGAAGAAATTTTGGAATTTGCTTTTTTCCATTTCTAAGCAGCTATTTTTTTACATGCTGTATATAACTCAGTTTTCTTCTTTTTTGAAAGTATGGTTGTAGAAAAAAAATGATCACTACATAGCTATTTTGGGGTGTTGCATGTGTTTTCTTAATTATTAATAGATGAAGAAATGCTCAGTTGCAGTTGAAGGGTTTGGGGAATCATTTTACAAATGAATTCTTTTTCCCTACATCAAACATATATTTCTGTATATATCAGATAGATAGAGTTCACAGTTTCTTGATTCCTCCACTTGCTGTAAACATGCATAACCTTGCTTGGAAGAACACGTTATTGACATCAGTGAGGTACTAATGTCTATAAAGCCACACACATTTACAGGGTAGATGCTTTACATATTGCTTTTTGATCAGCCATGTGAGAAATTACAGATGTCATTCTGCAACTAGAAGAGTAGTTTCATTCGCTAAGTCCTATCTGAGTTTCTATTAGTGTCAGTGAATTACTAATGTAAGTAAGTAAAGTCGCTTTTACATTGTTATGTAGGATCAGAACATAACAGCACACTGGTATTGTACCATTGCTTTTGTGCGTATGATTTTCTAAAGCACAAGTGCCAAGCAGTGATAGCCACTAACTAGGGGAACAATGAGTTGACAGTTTTAAAACAATGGAGGTAATAGTCTGTGTACTAAAATCTACAATTTACCAGTGGGTTGCCATTTAGCACAACTGGTTTTCAGTCATCAGGCTCTGAAAAATAAATTATACACTCCAACAGGGCATGTGAACATATGTACACACCTATGCATAGAAATATGCAGACTCACTGCTGTATACACATATAGACATTATGGTAGGGAATGAATATTAAATGTAAATGAATGTTACTTGTAATAGATGTCATTATGGTATACTGCAATAATACTTATTGATACACTTTACAGGACAAATCAACAGGTAATACGAGATAAGCCATGTAATTTAACATGGCATAACACATTCAGAAAAAAAAAAAAAAAAAAGATTTAACTGATACATTTACCTGTAAAAACACAGACCAGAAGTGATCAAACCCTAATTTGAACTACTTCTAAATAACTCTTTTTTTCATTTCCCTCTGCAGTAGTTTGAAACACTTGTTTTCTGCTGCTTACATTTCTGCCAAACATATTTCTAATCATCTAACCTGTCTTCAATGCCCATATGGTCCTTGTACACAATAAGTATTTAAAATAATTAGGCGACATTATTAATGAAAAGCTATCTCAAGATAATGGTCTTCTGCTATTAGACAAATACCAAGATGACATTTTTTGAAGCACAAGGCAAATATCTAGTGACATTCTTCTGTTCTCACGGCTTTATTTCTATTATGCCAGACAATTAATGATGTGGATTTTGTCGCTACATGAGCCCTGCTCTAGAACTGGCTATGGCATGACATGCTGCTCATGGAAAGCTCGCTTATGGGAAAGAGGCTAGGTGGTCTTGCAAATACTCTCAGCATTGCAGTTGCGCTTGGATCCCATCAGTAGAACCTCTAAGTCATGATTCAAGGCTAGGGTGAGTTAAAATAAAAGGTAGCCACCTATGAAGCATAGCATCAAATCAATTAGTCCATTTGCAGCTGTGGCATTTTACCTTCCTAGACTTTAATTTGTAAACTTTGCCTGATGAATGGGAAAGCAGAGTTCCTTCTCATTTTAGTCATTAACTCATGCATCATGTTAACCTCCTGTGATCCTATTTCATATAACACTTCAGAAGTTTTCAAACTATTTTGTGCAGTCTTCAGACAGATTACTGCTCTGTGATTTCTTAATGCATCTTTAAAATGTTTGCCTTCAGAGTCATTGATCATGTTCAAGATTTCCTCTGTGCTGTACTAATTAAAAGGAAACAAAGAATGTGTTTTCAAAGCTAGTGAAGGAGAAGGACATGGAAATTGTTTGTTCTGTTAAGTGTGGTGCTGCCATTTGATTTACTGCTCAGACAGTGATGAAAATCAGGAACTGTCAAAGCACAGAGCTTGACTTTGCAAGGTCTTTTAGTATCTATTTGCTCCTTTAGCCCCTGAGACTTAATGTGCAGCTCCATTGCTGGGTTTAGGTCCAGAGGTGACATGCCCTTAGTGGGAGCTGTGATGATGGAGGAGTTCCAAAAAGCTTAGTAAAAGAGAGCACGTAGCTGGTCCCATAGTATAAAACTGGTCCCAGAGCACATTCAGACTGATGTAGGCCTGCCTAAATTCCTGTCATCGCATTGGTTTCCTTAGAGCTATGAGAACTGACATCATCTAAAGATCTACTACTGAATAAACAGCCTGGTAGACCATAAAGCAATCTGCCTTTCCCCAATAAAGAGAAAACACAGTCCCAAAGATACGTGTGTGAGGTCCAAGGGAGGCAGGGATAGATGACACGCACAGAAAAGGAAGATGGATAGGGTTTGTGAACTTTTATTAGCCATCAGAAATAATGTGATTTTTTTCTTTGTCTATGGCTAGCATTGACAAGATATTCAGAGACAAAAAAAAGGAAAGAAAAGAAAACAGTTTAACTATGGGACATCCTCTGTGACATCCTCTGTGACAATGGCGTTTGGGAAGCAGTGGTTGCTTTGAAATCTTTATTGCTGAACATATCTTCTCTCCTGCCATAATATTTGTACAAAAATCCCTTCGCTTTCTCAGTAGCTGATCAGTAATGCCAAACTAAGTATTAATTTGTGGATATGTGCTACAGAACAATTTAACAAGTCTTTGGAAACAGATATTAGTAAAAAAAAAAAAAATGTCGAATAAAACCTGAACTGCTTTTTACCACCTCTAATAGACAGTTAAAAATCAGAAAGAGCCTCCCCTAAAGATNNNNAAAAAAAAAAAAAAAAAAAAAAAGATAGCTTATGCCTTTTAATGATAAAACAGAATAAAGCTGACCTTTTGCAGAGTAGTTGCACCTGGATTAGTAACAGATGTTTAGAATTAAAGAAAAAAAAAAACTTTTGAAAAACTGTTTGTAATATCCACTAGGTGGCATACAGTGACCATGTTTAAGTCATCTTATCTCCACAAAACCTCCCATTCATAGAGTAGATAAAGAACTGCATTATTAATTTATTCCACTGCATCCACTCTACATCTAATATTTGTTTAGCCAGCTGTTTCCTCTAATCCTCCTTCAATGCTATTGATTGAAATCCTAAGCATATGCAGATTTTTTTTTCCCCAAAGAACATTTTGTTACCTGCAAATTGCAAGCTACCTTTTCAAGTGCAGTACTGTACCCTACAGTTACTAACAGTGGAGACAGAATGTCTAATACTTCCTCACAAGCAACAGAAGATGATTGTAATATGAAAATGACTTTTCTTTTCCTCAAAATGTACTTTCAATTTGCAGGAAACTTTAAATAATGAAACACGCTGCCAGGTTTACCATGAAACACAGAAATGCAAAGTATTTCAATCCAAGGATAGTTTAACCATTGCTTTAATGCAAAGGTGAATGAAAAG
>VWPW01001886.1:0-13906 GCA_013389825.1 Crypturellus undulatus
GGGAACATATGGACCAGGCTCCAGGAGGTGCAGGGAACGTGGAGTGGTGCAGTGAATGTATAGAGCAGGCACCAGGAGCAGCAGGGAATGTATGGACAAGCTCCAGGAGGTGCAGGGAGCATATAGCAGTGCAGGGAACATACGGACCAGGCGGCAGGAGAAGCAGGGATTGTATAGAGGTGCAGGGAATGAGTAAACCAGGCTCCAGGAGGAGCAGGGAATGCGTAGACCAAGCTCCGGGAGGAATGGGGAATGTATAAAGGAGAAAGGAACATATGGACCAGGTTCCAGGAGGAGCAAGGAATGTATAGAGGTGCAGGGAACATATAGACCAGGCTCTAGGAGGAGTGGGGAACCTATAGAGGTGCAGGGAATGTATAAACCAGGCTCCGGAGGAATACGGAACATATAGAGGTGCAGGGAATATATGGACCAGGCTGCAGGAGGAGCAGGGAATGTGTAGACCAGGCTCCGGGAGGAACGGGGAATGTATAAAGGTGCAAGGAACATATGGACCAGGTTCCAGGAGGAGCAAGGAATGTATAGAGGTGCAGGGAACATATAGACCAGGCTCTAGGAGGAGTGGGGAACCTATAGAGGTGCAGGGAATGTATAAACTAGGCTCCAGGAGGAGCAGGGAATGTGTAGACCAGGCTCCAGGAGGAGCAGGGAGCATATAGAGGTACAGGGAATATATGGACCAGGCTCCAGGAGGAATAGGGAACATACAGAGGTGCAGGGAATGTATAAGCCAGGCTCCAGGAGGAATAGGGAACATACAGAGGTGCAGGGAATAGATGGACCAGGCTCCAGGAGGAGCAGGGAGCATATAGAGGTGCAGGGAACATATAGACTGGGCTCTAGGAGGAGTGGGGAACATACAGAGGTGCAGGCAACATATGGACCAGGCTCCAGGAGGAGCAGGGAATGTGTAGACCAGGCTCCAGGAGGAGCAGGGAGCATATAGAGGTACAGGGAATATATGGACCAGGCTCCAGGAGGAGCAGGGAGCATATAGAGGTGCAGGGAATGTATAAACCACCCCCTCTTCCCGCACCACAACCCGCTGCTCCATGCAGGACAGGAGCTCCAGCCGCAGGGCCGGGTAGACCTGGTGGCCGTTCCCAGCACCCGGAGCAGGGCACGCGAGCGGCTCCGGAGCGGCTTTGGGTTCGCTCTCCTTTCGCAGCCCGCGCGCTGCATGCCGATGAGGGCCGCGCTACCTGCCGCTGCCCGCGGCGCTGGATTAAGATTTAATGAGATTCCTGGCTCTGCCGTGTTCCGAGCTGCTGTATTTAAGTGCGGGTTGGCTTTCGTTTCATCTCCACTTTGATGCAGTTTTGCAACATTTCTTGTACTCTTAAGCCAGCCGCGGCTCTCCTAATATCTCCTAACTTATTTATTTCCATGTTGTTTTTCTTTCCAATCGATGAAATTAATGATATACAGCCGGCATCATCAGTCTGCGCTGCACTGGGGTTGCTTTGGCTGCAAATTAACAGAGACTTAAACTTGGCAGCTCTCAGGAGGTACCAGCCTGTCCTTCCCTCTGGAATTGCAAAGACTTTTCCTTTATTTATTTATTCCCAACTCCCCTGGCTGGGAAGCTGCTTCTGGCGGTTTTGGCTCTCCCTGTGTTGAGTCTGGCACGTTTTGGCGCTCGACGTGGTTTTACGCAACAAAACCGGGCGCCGCGCTGGAGCGGGCGCAGAGCGCGCTCGCAGCTAACTCGTTGCCGTCTCTTTTCCTCGCATCCCGTTGCAGATGAAATCCCCGGACGCGGAGCAGGAGCTGTTCACCGAGAGCTACTGCCGCGTGTGCAGCGCCCAGCTCATCTCGGAGTCGCAGCGCGTGGCGCACTACGAGGTAGGACCCGGCGGCACCGCGCGGCGCCCGTCGTGCCGCCCCGTTGGCCTCCGAGGTCCCTCTCGTGGAAGCCGAAGGGAATTTGGGGGCATTTGCACCTGCAAATGATGTCAGTGGTCAAGTTTGGGATGTTATTGGTCAAATCTGGGATGTCACTGGTTGAAGTTGGGATGTTATTGGTCAAGTTTGGGATGTTATTGGTCAAATTGGGGATGTTATTGGTCAAGTTTGGGTTGTCACTGCTCTGATTTGGGATGTTATTGGTCAAGTTGGCAGTGTCACTGGTCAGATCTGGGATATCACTGGTCAAGTCTGGGATGTCACTGGTTGAAGTTGGGATGTTGTTGGTCAAGTTTGGGACGTTATTGGTCAAATTGGGGATGTTATTCATCAAGTTTGGGCTGTCACTGGTCAAGTTTGGGATGTCATTGGTCAAGTTTGGGATGTTATTGGTCAAATCTGGGGTGTCACTGGTCAAATTGGGGATGTCACTGGTCAAATTTGAGATGTCACTGGTTGAATTAGGGATGTTGTTGGTCAAATCTGGGATGTCACTGGTTGAAGTTGGGATGACGGTGGTCACATTGGGGATGCCATTGGTCAAATCTGGGATGTCATGGGCCAAGTTTGGGATGGCACAGGTCAAATTTGGGCTGTCACTGGTTGAATTTGGAATGTTATTGGTCAAATCTGGGATGTTATTGGTCAAATTTGGGATGTTATTAGTCAAATCTGGGATGTCACTGGTTGAAGTTGGGATGTTGTTGGTCGAGTTTGGGATGTTATTGGTCAAACTGGGGATGTTATTGGTCAAGTTTGGGATGTTATTGGTCAAGTCTGGGATGTTATTGGTCAAGTCTGGGATGTTATTGGTGAAATCTGGGATTTCACTGGTTGAAATTGGGATGTTATTGGTCAAGTTTGGGCTGTCTCTGGTCAAGTTTGGGATGTTATTGGTCAAGTCTGGGATGTTATTGTTGAAGTTGGGATGTTATTGGGCAAGTTGGGGACATTACGGGTCAAATTGGGGATGTCACTGGTCAAATCTGGGATATCACTGGTCAAGTTTGGGATGTCACTGGTTGAATTTGGGATGACAGTGGTCAAATTGGGGATGTCACTGGTCAACTTTGGGATGTTATTGGTCAAATTGGGGATGTTATTGGTCAAGTTTGGGATGTTACTGGTCAAGTTTGGGATGTTATTGGTGAAGTCTGGGACGTTATTGGTCAAGTCTGAGATGTTATTGTTGAAGTTGGGATGTTATTGGTCAAGTTGGGGACATTACGGGTCAAATTGGGGATGTCACTGGTTGAATTTGGGTTGTCACTGGTCAGATTTGGGATGTTATTGGTCAAATTGGCAATGTCACTGGTCAAATCTGGGATATCACTGGTGAAGTTTGGGATGTCACTGGTCAAGTTTGGGATGTCACTGGTTGAATTTGGGATGACGGTGGTCAAATTGGGGATGTCACTGGTCAAGTTTGGGATGTTACTGGTCAAATTGGGGATATTATTGGTCAAATCTGAGATGGCACAGGTCAAATTTGAGATGTCACTGGTTGAATTGGGGATGTTGTTGGTCAAATCTGGGATGTTATTGCTCAAATTGGGGATGTTATTGATCAAGTTTCGGATGTCACAGGTCAAATTTGGGCTGTCACTGGTCAGATCTGGGATGTTATTGGTCAAATTTGGGCTGTCACTGGTCAGATCTGGGATGTTATTGGTCCAATTTGGGCTGTCACTGGTCAAGTTTGGGATGTTATTGGTCAAATTTGGGATGTCACTGGTCAAGTTTGGGATGTTATTGGTCAAGCGAGTGGCAATGTGAGCGTGCCACCGAGCTGGCTTTCCAAGACGTGTAGTTAGCAAGGAGATGCATTAGGAGCTTGGCCAAATGAGCTCCAGTTTTAATATTCCGTGTGCTGCACCGCGCGCTGCGGAGCAGGAATCACTGATTGTGCAGAGGGTAGATTAGTATTTGTGAATGTATTTAAGCACTTAAGAAGGAGGCAAGCAATAAACAATTAGAAAGGATGTATCATTAGAGACGTGTTAGAACAGCAATTAGCAGCGCTGCATATCTTCAAAACAAAATTAAATAAATTCCTATTAAAGAGGGGGAGGAAATTACCGAGGGAAACGCTGCTGCGGAGTCCTCGGAGAGAGGAGAAGCCCCGTGCGGTGCTTAATGTGTCACGGGCGCTTTGCAGCATCAATAACTGGGAATTAGAGCTTGGAATGGCGAGGGGAAGAGGTGGTGCATGAAAACCCGCGGTGGCTGCAGCTTCTGCCGTCCGAGGGCACCTTAAATCCGCGTCGGAGATGCCGCGGGAGCAGGAGAGCAGCCCGCGAGCGGCTCTTGCTGGGCCGGGGACGAGCGGAGTCGCTGATTCGCAGCAGCTGTTTGGGAAATGTGGCAAGCGACACGTTTCTGTGTTGTGTATTTCTGGTGCGAGGTGTTGGGCTCATTTGTCATCCCCTGCGAAATCCCAGCAGACGGGGGTGACGCGCGGCACAAGAACGCCCTTATGTAACGCGCCCGGTCGGTTGCATAACGCGGAGCAGAGCGTCGCCGGCCCGGAGGGACCCGCGAGGCCGTCGGGGCCGGGGGACGGACCCGCTCGGACCGTCCTGGCCTCTCCTCTTGGCTCCAAGAGGTGGTCGATGCCTCCGCGCTGCAGCCGGGTGTCTGCAGTGGCCTCTGTTGGGGACACGGAGATGGCCCTGAGGGCGCCTGTCCAACCTGGGGGAGCGGGAGATGTAATGGGAAACCAAGGGGAGCTGGAGAGGCAACAGGGAAGCAAAAGGAACTGGAGGTGCAATGGGGAAAGCCAGAGGAGCTGGAGTTGCAATGGGGAAGCCAGGGGAGCTGGAGATGTAATGGAGAAGGGAGGGGAGCTGGAGATGCAGTGGGAAAGTCAAGGGAGCTGGAGATGCAGTGGGGAAACCAACGGAGCTGGAGATGCAACAGGGAAGTCAATGGAGCTGGAGATGCAATGGGAAAGCCAGGGAAACTGGAGATGCAATGGGGAAGTGAGGGAAGCTGGAGATGCAGTGGGAAAGTCAAGGGAGCTGGAGATACAACAGGGAACCAAGTGGAGCTGGAGTTGCGAAGGGGAAGGCAATGGAGCAGGAGATGCAGTGGGAAAGTCAAGGGAGCTGGAGCTGCAACGGGGAAGCAAAGGGAGCTGGAGATGTAACGGAGAAGTGAAGGGAGCTGGAGATGCAGTGGGAAAGTCAGTGGAGCTGGAGATGTAGTGGGAAAGCCAGGGGAGCTGGAGATGCAATGGGAAAGCTAGGGGAGCTGGAGATGCAACAGGGAAACTGGGGCAGCTGGAGATGCAAAGGGAAGTCGGTGGAGCTGGAGATGCACAGGGAAGCAAAGGGAGACGGAGACACAGCAGGGAAGGGATGTGAAAGCTGCCCGGGGTTTGCACAAGACCGTCAGCCCCGGTGCAACGCGCGTTTCCCTCCACGGATCCCTTGGGCTCAGCAGGTTGAGGTGCCCGTCAGCAGCAGGGCTGGTGCCCGGTGCCGCCGGGCACGAAGCCTGGAGCCCCGCGGGAGCCGCTCCGGAGCCGACGTGCCGCGCCTGCCGACGCGGCCGAAACCCCCCTGCAACGGCCTGGCCTCTCCTCTGCCGAGGCGGAGGCGGCTGCGAGAGACCTGAGCAAATAATTTGTAGTGAATCATTTATTAGGTGAACTTAGCCGCTTTCTCCGCGCAGGCAGTGGGCAAGCGGGATGCGATTTCCACACATGCATTAATCATGGGGAATTATCAGAGTAATTTCTGCAAATACCTCCGGCTCTGACACCGCTGCAGCAGCAGTTTGCTCCAAGCATCTGTGGCAAAAGCCAGAAAGACTGTTTTTTCCCTATAATACTCATCGTGGAAGGTGTTTCCTTACATCAATGGGGCTGTTTGCACCAATGCAGCAAATGCACCGATGCAGCATCACTGTCCCTGCAAACCCGGGCATCCCAGGGCAGCGGTTGGAGACAAAGGGAGCTCAGGGACCTCCTTGCACCATCCTGCAATGTTGGCTCCTCCGTGCATGTAAAATAAGTTATTTCCGTGCATTAAAATAAAGAAAATCAGTGGGTGAAGGGGGGATGTCTTTAATCCTCCCAAGCAGAAATAGTCACATCCAGGCGCTCGCTCATCTCCCGCTCCGAGTCATCCTCTAACTCCGCTCTCCTCCTGCTCTACTTTGCCAGGAATAAGGAATAATTCGCTGCCAGTCGCGCAGCATTAGGCAGCATTAGTTCCAAGGGCATCACGGTGGGGAAATGACAAAAGAATCAGTGTTTGCAGCATATTTTGGCTCCGGATTTGACACGCAGCGAAACACTGCTCGTATTTGGGGCGTTCTGTGCAGCTCTGCTGTCTGTGCTGGGGATCGTGGATCTTCCTTCCAGCACTGTGGAGCGGGGGGATTTGGGAAGAGGGAGCAGAGGGAATGGGGATGCTGGGGCAGAGGGATTGGGGATGCTGGACCAGAGGGAATGGGATGTTGGAGCAGGAGGGATTGGAGATGCTGGAGTAGATGGAATGGGGATGCTGGAGCAGAGGGAATGGGGATGCTGGAGCATGGGGGTTGGGGATGCTGGAGCAGAGGGAATGCGGATGCTGGAGCAGGGGGATTGGAGATGCTGGAGCAGAGGGAATAGGGGTGCTGGAGCAGAGGGAATGGGGATGCTGGAGCAGGGGGATTTGGGAAGAGGGAGCAGGGGCATTGGGGATGCTGGAGCAGAGGGAATGCGGATGCTGGAGCAGGGGGATTGGAGATGCTGGAGCAGAGGGAATAGGGGTGCTGGAGCAGAGGGAATGGGGATGCTGGAGCAGGGGGATTGGGGATGCTGGAGAAGGGGGACTGGAGAAGCTGGAGCAGGGGGATTGGGGATGCTGGAGCAGAGGGAATAGGGATACCGGAGCAGGAGGATTTGGGGATGCTGGAACAGGAGGGATTCGGGATACTGGAGCAGGGGGATTGGGGATACTGGAGCAGGAGGGATTCAGGATGCTGGAACAGGAGGGATTCGGGATGCTGGAGCAGGGGGATTTGGGAAGTGGGAACAGAAGGATTGGCGATGCTGGAGCAGAAGGAATGGGGATGCTGGAGCAGAAGGCATGGGGATGCTGGAGCAGGGGGAGTGGGGAAGTGGGAACAGAAGGATTGGCGATGCTGGAGCAGAAGGAATGGGGATGCTGGAGCAGGGGGATTGGGGATACTGGAGCAGGAGGGATTCAGGATGCTGGAACAGGAGGGATTCGGGATGCTGGAGCAGGGGAATTGGGGATGCTGGAGCTGACGGAATGGGAATGCTGGAGCAGAGGGAATGGGATGCCGTGCTGGTGCCGGCGGGATGCACTCCTCCTTTCTGCGCTTGGCCTGTCCCCAAACCCAGCGCGGGGAGCCCTGCAGCCTCCTCTGCACACGAGAGCTCCGCTCCCAGCTGCTACAGAGACGCTACCATTTATTTCCGAGTTTCTCCTTGAAAAATCCCGCAGGAAAACTACCAAATATGCAAAGTCGCCGTCAGCTTCCACCTTGAGCTGCATATTCATCAGCACATTTGCTCAGTAAGCTGCTATCACACTTCCCCTCGCCATAATCTTTATTGCTTCAGGTGCTCAGTCTGTGCTATTTTGCTTTTTCATTTAAAATGAAGAATTATGTCAGCTTTGGAGAAGGCAGGAATAGCGCGGATAACCTTGCACGGAGCAGGAATGACACCCGGGCACTTGCCCTGGCAAGGGGGAAGCAGAATATTGTTATTTTGTGGATTTAGGGAGTTTTGTCTTATTTGCAGCGGCTGCAATTTGGGAGCAATAAATTGTTATTTTTTTAGGAAAAAAATTGGCATGGGCTGGTGGTTGCTTAGGTGAACCAAGCACCAGCCAATTGCCTTTATTTACAAACAGAATAACATCCTAAGCAGGAGCATGGCCCAAACCTGTTGTTTCCAGAGCTAAATTCACCTCTAAATTCATCCAAATTCATTTCTAAACTCACCCGCGCGCCATCGGGGATTGCAGACACGTACCGAGGTGCCCGGCATGAGCAGACACTTTTTAAAAAATTAACTCACGGAGGAAAGGGAAAAAAAAAAGGGGGGGGGAAGCGAATAGCAACGACCATAAATTATAAATGAGGCTTTGCAAAAAAATTTCAAAGGGAGAAAAAGGACATTGGCACCCAGCAGCGTCTGGAATAACAGAAGGGAGTTTGTCTCCGTGACGAGCAGCGGGATCCGACAATAGTGTTTGCTGTGTGGGCCGGGGAGGCAAAGAAAAGGAGGCGTTTGCTGAAAATACCACCGTCCTGCAGCTAAAAAAGAGGCAGAGGATGTTGTTATATCACAGAAGGAGGGGGAAAGGGTTCGCTTTCCAGGAGGGATTTGCAAGGTTGTTAAACAGTGATTATGAAATTTGGAGATGATATATATATATATTTGGGGGGAGTTGGCGGCTGTAGAACTTGCAAGCGAGCGCTCGCAGGAGCAAACTGCGAATTGCTGCATCCCGGATGGCTGCATCCTGCGGGGTTTGGCCCTTCTTTCTCCCCAACCTGCGTTAATCGGGATGCCAGATGTTAACAGCTGTTTCATGAGCAAAGCTGGGGGGCTCTGGGGCTTCTGCTGCTCATTGCTCGCTTCAATGGGGCAGAGAAGCTGAGCTCTGGGTGCATTTTTCCCTTTGCACCTACATACAGAGTGAGAAAACCAGGTTTTCCAAAGGCACACAGGGAGAGGGGATGGGGTAGGATATTTGATGCTATTTATCGGAGTGATTTGCTCCATTTTTTTAAAGCAAAATTAGGTAGCAGAGTCCCATTTTCGCATACAGATCGGGTTCGCTGCCAATTTAGCTGCGAGCGGGCGCCGCGGGAAGAACAACGCTCGGCTACATCTTAATGGTGATTTAATTTTGTCAAAATTGCAAATCTGGGCTCCGAAATTATAATATTATGGTGCCGCTGTTCTGGGAGGCAATCAGGGATGGAAATTTCGGAATTTGCATAAGAATAGCTGGTGCAGCGGCTCCCTCCCACTGGAACCCAATAACCCTCGTCCGTTGGGTCTTTCCAGCTATGGAAAATTCCAGGAAAATTTGCTCCCCATTGTGGGTCATTCCCCCTTTTTTCCTCCCACATTGGCTGCGCATCCCATGTAAAACCTCACTGTTTTGGCGCTGGGGAGGGTGCAGCATAGCAGAACTTGGGGTTTGCAACTGAATTTCTTGCTTTTCTCCCCGTTTTATTTATGTTTTTTTGCAGAGCCGCAAGCATGCGAGCAAAGTTCGTCTCTATTACATGTTGCACCCCGTAGACGGAGGCTGCCCGGCCAAAAAACTGCGCTCTGAAAACGTGGGTATCGCTCGAGTCCCTCTTTGAGTCCTTGTTTGCTCAGCTGCTCGGTGCAACGTCCACTCGGTGCTGCATGATTTTGCATGGCCCGGAGGTGACATTTAAATCCACACAAATACTAAGGAATTGCAAGCAATTTTCTATAAATTCTGCAAAAATTAGGATGCTCCTCAGCAGCTCCGTCATGCGGGAATTCAACCAGCAAGAAGTAACCACATGGATTCAGGGACACAGAGGGTAATATTTGCTGCTATTTGGAGCTCATAAAAATATTCGGGAAGAATATTCCCGTTATCCCTTGCTATCAAGGAGTGCAAGGATGTGCATTGTGCGGTGCGTGGTGGTTACTGGGTTAATTTTGGGGCACTGAGGGTGTTTTTCGGTGTTATTCCTGGTTCGGCTGCAGGTGCCTAGGGAAGGCTGACGTTCTCCATGGCCTTTTCTTGCTGCAAAAACAGGAGCAAGCTGGAAATAGGGAAAAAAGACTAATTAGGCAATTAATGTCCCAGAAAGGAGCTGTTCTCCTCGGGGACTCCTCCAGTGCTTCGTCCTACCTAGTTCTGAATATCCGCTTAGGCAAGGTGCAAGCCAAGGCATGGAAAACTCCCCCATTCCATGGGATTTGTCCCATGGAATTTGTCCCATGGATTTGTCCCATGGATTTGTCCCACGGAATGGACCCCATCCCGGGGTCTCTCCGTGCCCAATGTCCCGGGCTGCATTTAGGGTCGTTCCTCTCGGAGGATCCAAGCACGGGATGCCGTCAGCATCCCTCCGGAGGGGCCGGGATATCGTTTCCCAGCTAATTGCCGGCTGCCGTCACCTCGCTGCCACCGGGCTGGTGACAGAGGACACTGGCATCGGGTTCCCGGTAAATACCTGCTGGGTTTTCACTCCGCGCTCATTTTTCAAGCGGTTTCCTTTGAAGACGCGAACGATAACACGAGCGAATCCCATCCAAAAGAAGCGCAAATTGCGCTCGGAGGAGTCGTTAGCGCCTCCGAGATTCCTCCCCAAAGTTTAAGTTGATTCATAGATAAAAAGGCAACAAGAAAAAGAGATGGAAAACAGTGTTTTTCATAATGGAGCTTGTTCTGGGATGAAAAGGACTCCCAGCTGGGTGTCTTCTGGGTGGTCCCTCAGCTATTCCTGGGTTTTCCAGCTTGGGAAAGGTCTCCTTCTGCAGTGGGATTTGCTGCACAGTGCCCAGGTCTTGGTGGCAGCATCCCAATGCGGCAGCATCCTGGATACATTGGAGCATCCCGGATCCATTGGAGCATCCCAGCTCCGTAACAGCATCCCAGCTCCACTGGAGCATTCCAGCTCCATAACAGCATCCCGGCTCCATTGGAGCATCCCAGCTCCATAACAGCATCCCAGCTCCATAACAGCATCCCAGCTCCATAACAGCATCCCGGCTCCATTGGAGCATCCCAGCTCCATAAGAGCATCCCAGCTCTGTAACAGCATCCCGGCTCCATAACAGCATCCCGACTCCATAACAGCATCCCGGCTCCATAACAGCATCCCGACTCCATAACAGCATCCCAGCTCCATAAGAACATCCTGGCTCCATTGGAGCATCCCGGCTCCATAACAGCATCCCGTCTNCTGGAGCATTCCAGCTCCATAACAGCATCCCGGCTCCATAACAGCATCCCGGCTCCATAACAGCATCCCGGCTCCATAACAGCATCCCGGCTCCATAACAGCATCCCGGCTCCATAACAGCATCCCGGCTCCATAACAGCATCCCGGCTCCATAACAGCATCCCGGCTCCATAACAGCATCCCGGCTCCATAACAGCATCCCGGCTCCATAACAGCATCCCGGCTCCATAACAGCATCCCGGCTCCATAACAGCATCCCGGCTCCATAACAGCATCCCGGCTCCATAACAGCATCCCGGCTCCATAACAGCATCCCGGCTCCATAACAGCATCCCGGCTCCATAACAGCATCCCGGCTCCATAACAGCATCCCGGCTCCATAACAGCATCCCGGCTCCATAACAGCATCCCGGCTCCATAACAGCATCCCGGCTCCATAACAGCATCCCGGCTCCATAACAGCATCCCGGCTCCATAACAGCATCCCGGCTCCATAACAGCATCCCGGCTCCATAACAGCATCCCGGCTCCATAACAGCATCCCGGCTCCATAGCAGCATCCCGACTCCATGACAGCATCCCGGCTCCCTAACAGCATCCCAGCTCCATAACAGCATCCTGGCTCTGTAACAGCATCCCAGCTCCATAACAGCATCCCGGCTCCATAACAGCACCCCAGCTCCATTGGAGCACCCCAGGGCAACGCAGGAACATTTTCCCTTCTCCCGGGGCAGAACCCTGCAGGAATGCAGGACNGAGCTCCATGGCAGCATCCCAGCTCCATGGCAGCACCCCAGCTCCATTGGAGCATCCCAGGGCAGTGCAGGAACATTTTCCCTTCTCCTGGGGCAGAACCCTGCAGGAATGCAGGACCTGGTGCCGAGGGGGTCTCATCCACGTGTGTTTTTGTCCCCCGTAGGGCAGCGATGGCAGCTCGGTGGACAAGAACAAGTGCTGCACCCTGTGCAACATGTCCTTCACCTCGGCCGTGGTGGCCGACTCGCATTACCAGGGCAAAATCCACGCGAAACGGCTCAAACTGCTGCTGGGGGAGCAGCCCGCGCTCAAGGCGCCAGGTACGTGGAGCTACATCCCATTTCCCTCCTCCTTTTGCATCCATCTCCCTCCACGCTTGGCCCGGATGGGCGTCCTCGCTCTCCTGGAGCCCATTAAGGCTCCAAGGATAAATTTAGCCCGTGTGTTTTATATCTAATGAGATGTGCATAAATCCCAGCTATAATTAAACAAGGGGGCTCGGGCTCCGCGTGTGGATGCTGGTGACGGGGTTGGGTTTTTTTTAGCTGTTGGGATGCAGATGCAGAAAATATCCCCGGTCTTTTAGTTGGATTTTGGCTCGGGAGACGCTTGCCGCTTGCCGGGGGATTCCAGGGCGCTGTTTTCCATGGCATTTTGTGCTTTTTTTTGCCAAACCAAGCGTTCTCGAGGGATCGGGATGTCGCAGCAGGGCAATGCAGGGGCCATGGGGCTGCTCCGGGGTCGATCCCAAGGGAAAAGCAGCCGGAGCCGCAGGGTTGTTGAACTGCCCCTGTTTGCATTAGTGCATCCAGCTCCCCCACGACCCAAAATAGCCCTAAACTTGGGATTTTCAGGCAAACGGAGGCTGATGGGTTTAAGGTTATAGAGGACAGATTCTCCCATGCGATTCCCGGTTTGGATTCACCTCCCGCTGTAGGGAAAGAGCCGTTGCCGTGGTGGCTCCTGCAGTCGCAGCAGGATCAATCCATCAGGCCGAGTTCACTGCTATAATCCTTGGGCTGCCTAAGCCAGCTCTATATTTTATTGAGCTCTATATTTCATTGGGAGTCTCCTCGAGCTCCCCCAATGTTTTTCTCCGGAATCTGCTGCGCCGGGTTGACCTGTTCCCCCGAGCGGCTCCGTCACCGCGAGCGCTCGCGGTCCCCCCCGCTGTCCCCAGCGCCTCCTGTCACCTCGCATCCCGTCACCATCCCAGCGCCAGCTGGAAAACAAAGCCCTGCCGGGAAACAAGAGCTGCTGCCGCCCTCCATGGAGGCGCGTGCGATCCCGGGATTTGTTTTTCTTGAAGGAGAATGGAGGGATTAAGGTTATAGAGCGCAGGCTCTCCCGTATGTGCATCCGCAGGGAATCCATCCATCCCGCTCTCATCCCTGTCTCTTTGGGGACGTTTTGGGAGGCTCTTGCTCATCAGGTTGGCTCAGGGACATTGGAGCTGGGCAGGGGACCATCCATGGGGCGTCTGGGCTGCTGCAATGGGCCGAGCACGATGCTTGTCCCCAGCAGAAACACCTGGAAACAGATGGATAACACTGGAGGCTCCATACAATTTCCTGCAGGAAAACCCATAGCGGATTCGTCCCGGGGGGCAGACGTAGGGATCGGGATGCGGGAGCGGAGCCCCAGCACCGGGCTCCGACGTGGTGTTAATTATTCAAGGAGCGGCGTTTCATCTCGAAGGGAAAAGCACATGAAAAGGAACCGCGCACCGAGGGGCGGTAATTAAGTCGCTGGGTATTTTTATAGCGTGACTTTGCTCTCCTTTTCAACCCATTTTTCCACAGTTTTGAGTTTATAAAACGCAGACCTGGTGCCGCGGTGTTGCATAAGGACCCGGCACCCATTTTTCCTCCAAGTTTATGTGGATCAGGCTGCGAATCCGGGGGAAATGAGGCTAAGAGGAGGTCGGTGTTCCCAATATGCCAGAGAGGAGCTTGGATGCGGCGCGACTATTGAAATGGAAATAGTCCGGATTTTCCTGTTCTTTCTGAGATGAAATAAATGGAAAATCAGGCTCCTGGGATGGGTGTCAATCTCCACACTATCCAGGGAAGGGGATGGCTTTGCGTTGGGGTGGATTCTTCCCTGGAGTGCTCCATGAAGGAGCATGCAGGGATGCGCATGGAGCAGTTTCGCGCCAGCTTTTTGCCCCGCTTTTCCCCTAAAACGGGAGCTTCCCGTGCCCCGGCGAGGGGGAAGCGTCTCCCAACGCGGCTCAACGTGTTGCAGAGCTGAAGCCGCCGGCCGCGTCGCCGCTGTCGCCGCCGCCGCCGCC
>VWPW01001887.1:2877-18834 GCA_013389825.1 Crypturellus undulatus
TGGGGGGGGCTGCAGCAGCCTATAGGGCCGGGGTGGGGGGCTGCGTCAGGCTATAGGGCCCCTGTGTGTGTGCGTGGATAGGATCAGGATATGGGGAGCAGGATATAGGGCAGGATTTGGGGCACAGGGAGCCTGGATCTGGCTATGGGGCAGGGGGAGGCTCTGGGGCAGCGATGGGGGGTTAATTAATGAGCACGAGGAGCCCATAGGGCCCCAGGGACCCAATGCGGAGGGTCCCGGGGGGTGTCAGCGGCCGCCCTGGCCCCTCCGGGGGTTGTTCCTTCGGGATCGGGTTTTGCTCCTGCGTGGGGATGAGGGGGGCAAATAAAAAGCTGGAAGTTGGTGCCAGGAGCTGGGTGTTTCTTGGCTCCGCCGAAGCCGGGGACGCGCGTGCGACTCGCGGGCTCGCGCCGGCGCTAATGGGGAAAACGTGACTTTAGGGCCGCGGTTAAAGGGCCCTTGTTGGAGGTCGCTTTATTTATATATTTATTTATTTCCCTCTCTCCATCCTTAAAATTGAGAAGGTTTTTTTCCTAACCAGCGCGGTCAGGAAGGTCTTTTATTTATTTATTTATTTATTTATTTAGCCAGGTTATTAAAAAGCGGGAGATTTGGGTCTCCCCCCTGTCCGTTTTTCTTTTCTTTCCCCCCCATTTAAATGCTCTGCGTTTCGCTCCCCGCAAATCCAAATGCCTTTGGATGCGCTGCCGGGGATGGGCTTTATTTTAGGCCGATTCCTGGGCTCTTTGTGATCACTAGAGGGCTTCAATGCCAAGACCGCTTGTTTCTTTAACAATAATAATAATTTTTTAAAAAAAATCCAGCTTTCCCATTGCCCCAAATCGTGGTCTTGTGCCCTCTTGCGCGTTAGCAAGTGGGTTCCCAAATTATTGAAATCCTCAGGGTTGTGAAATTCGCAGGGAAATTGCATAATACTGCAAACCTAAGGCCAGCCTTATGGAGTATCTTATGCAGAATTGATGTGCAATTAAGAAATAACCTTATGTGGGCGCTATCCTTAATTACCGTCATTGGAGCACAGTTTAATTGAGACACTTCAGATCCTTTAACTTGTGCTGAATGTACCCACCATCAATGCACTTTTCACCTGTTTTCCTTTTCCAAGCTTGCTTCCCCCTCCCTTGTCATCCTTCTTGCTTTTTTGGGGGAAAAACCACATTTTTGCTATTTCTAGGGCATGCATGAGGTTTTTGACATGTGAAACGAAGAGCTGCTGGGGTTAGAGCATTTGTTGAAATAACAGGGTTAAATTGCGCCGCTAAATTCTGCGTTCTGATTTTCCACTGAAATGAATAAATTCAGAATTGGGAAACTTATTTTTCTTGATGAAAGGTGACCCCCTACAGAAAATATAGACCGTTTGTGCTTTTCTTTATAGGTGAAAGTTACACAGGAGCTAAAAAACAGCCAGGTTGAGCAGATGACAAAGCTCCAGGCCAAGCATCAGGCAGAATGTGAGCTGCTCGAGGACATCAGGTAAGGCCACCGAAAACGCTACCAGGAATTCACGGAATCACAGATTCCTTTCGGATCTAGCTTTGGAAGAACATTTGAGTTACAAAACTTCAGGAACTGACGATGGAATTTCCTCTTTGGATTTCCTGCTTTTAGGCTGTTAAAGTTTTGACACAGCTGGAAATTATAACTGGAGCTAACACAATGCAAACCAGTTTTTCTTCTCTTCAATGGGGGAAATGTTTGAAAAAAAAGTCACAAAAAGCCTACAAAAAGCATTAGCCTTTTCAGCAGCATTTCTCTATATAATGGTTTATTTGATTTGCCAGTTATAAGAGGCTGCTAAAAGTATTGACAGCGTTTTAAAACCACTGGTGATTTACGTCCTGTTACAGATGGCTTTGAATAGCATTTTTAAATGGATTTCATTTTTTACCAGAAACTTATAAAAAAGATACTTGCATTTTTTTTTTCCAAAACTCTTTACAGGCTAAAATCAGCAGGGAAAATCTCCAGGACACAAATTACATTTTTCTTATTATTCATTTGAACTAATGTCATTGATTCTCTTTATCATGAAAGTTTGCTTTTAGCAAGATATTCATGGAGATGGGATCCTTGGAATTACTTGTCGGATTAATCGTTCTCTATGGAGGGGCTCACTTCCTAGAATGATTCTTCTGCAAAATGTTTATCAATTCACTGCTTTTCCTTCTGTTTTGGAATCATATAGTCCATCTTGTGATTAGTTAAATGAGTTTTCTTGCTTTGTATTGGTATTTAAAATGCAAACGTGGCAGCTTTGACAGGTGACATGGTGCTCTCGTCCCCTTCAGGAAATCAGAGGATCATAACCTCAGTCTTCTCCCACCTTTTTTGTGGCTATTGGAATGCTTTTCTGCATGGGAAATATCACAATGTTTATTTCCTTGGATTAAAATTAGTGACTGTGCGGTGTTTAGCTAGCAAATGCTGAGTGTTGAGCCATAGATTGGTCTGGAGGAATCTTCTCCCTGGATAAAAACTTGTTCTTGGAACATCTAGGCCAGGTCCTGCTGCTCTGGTCTGGGCTTTATTATCGCTTCCTATTTTCCGGGGGCTCATAATGACTCAAGCCTGGATTTCTCCTGCAAGATGTCATATTTTATAACAGCTTTTGGTGCAAAACAGGAAAACACGTGAAAACGCTGGCTTAGAAAGCTTTTCCTCAGCGTTATTTCTTTTCTGAAGTTCATTTAATTTCTAAATGTTAATGCTATGGATTAAGAAGCTGGGTAATGTGCTTAATTCACTAAATACGCGTCGTCTCCGCTCAGCGTCCCTGTAGCTCTGCGTTCGCAGACTCACCGTGTGGCTTCCCAGCTTAAATATTCCTCAAACAGGGAATGATGCGATAGGATCTGACAGCTCCATCATGTCAGTGCTTTGCTCCACTACCAGAGTACAGAAGAGGAGGCAACAAGAGCATTTTGGCCTAAAAATACAGTCTGGAAAGGAAAACATTACCTTGGCTTGCGAAGCAGAGGTATTTTTATTTGCATTTAGCTGTCGAGGAGAAACTCGTGGTCCTGCTGCTGCATCAGGCGCTTGGGGACACTCATGTGAGAGGTTTGGTGTCACCCGTCCCGTGACTCGTGTTTGTTGATGCTCTGCAGCGCCCCGGCATCCCGAGCGCTCCAGAAAGCAGCATCTTTTGTCCCGGGCACAGGGAATTATTTGGGAGAAAACACTCTACTCCCAAATATTCCATTTTAACCAAACGCTGTTTGTTTTTACCAAGACTTGAGACTCTCGTAGCTCTCTTTGAACTTCCAAGTTTAACTGTGTTAAACTACTCTAAATTCTGCAGGTTTTAGCTTCTGCAGCATTAAGAAACTCTGAACACGTGGCTTACGAGTTAGTGGTGAAGAATTCCTATTTTAAAATCCCTATTTTAAAAGGTTAAATTGCTACAAATAGCTATTGTGTGTATTAGCATATAAATGCTAACACTTAAGCTGTGTATGCAGTGTTAAAAAAGAAACAAACTAGTTCGGATTTTAATATCCTTAATTACATTCTTTACATCCTTTTGGTCCGGTTTTGAATAAAACTTTAAATATCTGTAGTGAAGAAGTGATTGAAGGAAAAGATCAGAAAGTCCCCTTATGAATTTATGAAAATACATTCTTTGCATAGCGCGTTAGCAGATGATTTTGGCGACGTCCCAGATCATAAACAGACTCTCCATTTCAACAGCTTTGATATTTTTATGCAAAACGGAGCCCTTTTAAATGTTTATAGCTGAAAACTTCACACTGGCCTTTGCAGGCCGTGAAGACTGAACTGCTGCTCGTCCCAAATGGGACTTTCTGCTCCAGGTTGAGGAATACAGGTGTAACTCCCAATTTCCCACCCATTCTGTAGTGATTTAATCTCCTTGAGGGCTGCACGCAGACCCACGAGGTTGACCTCAAGTCTAAAATACGCCACATTTTGGAGTGATAACACTGGATTTTGCATGTTAAGGATGTAGCAGGTCATGGAGGCAGGGAAGAAGAGGCAACATATTTTGAATATGGAAGTATCTTAAAGCTCACCTAGGACTGGACCAAACTGCATTCCAGCAGGTGCCTGGAAAACTTCCCTGGATATGGAACAGCTTTTGACACAGCATAAAATTATAACATGCAATCCAATATCAGCTGCACTCTGGACTGTGGTGCCTTTCCCGTGAGCGGTAGGTAGAAATGAAGGATCTTTATGACTTGACTATAATAAAAAAAAGACATGGTTTTGAGCTAGGTTTAAAGCTGGTAGGTTTAAAGACACCCTTTTTTGTTCCGAATCTCCGTTTGGGGCTTTGTATCACGTTCTTGGTGAGCGGGGAATTTGAGGAACAAGTGATTTGTGATGCTTCCAGGGTCCCTGGCGAAGTTTTCGGCACAGCCATATGTTGAGCTTTTGTCCTTCGCTAAAACTACCGCGTCCTTTCATGCTGGCATTGCTAGAAAAGACTCTCTCTCTGCAGCTCCGTTGGAGAAAGAGCTGAATTTCCCCCTGAAAGGTCAACTTAGACTTTGGTGAAAGCCAGAAATCCTTAAAAAATTCCCTACATCCAGTTTTGGGATGCTGCTTCACTCCGGCCAGACCTGGCTTCTTGCAGGCAGCAAATTCCCTTTATTTTTTATTTTCCTTGCCTTATGAATGGATGAATTTATCAGAGGTGCTGGCAACCCTTCATGTATTTTATTTTGCTTTTAAACACTGCCTCCTTCGATCGGTGGCCGTAAAGAAGTGCCTCATTGTAGTCTGAACCTGCCCTTAGTTTGCCAGGATATCGACGCGATTTCCTTTCTGGGCGGCCGCAAAACTGCAAGGAACTTTGTGTGATCCACATGTGAGTTTGATTTAAGATTTCCCTCATGGATTTATGTGCTGTAGACTTTACAAACTGCTCCGTGACAGCCCTTCCACCTTGGATGTTATCTCCAAACGTGGCTCACAAGAGAATTTCATATCTCCCCCTTACAAGGTCTTTTTTTTTTCCCCACCCTGTGTTTTCTAAAATGCCTGTTGTTATTTCTTTTGCTTTTATGTTTTGCCAGCGAGAATGAGATTATCGTTACGTGGCTCTTTGAATCTGCCCTCAAAGCCTGCACTGAGGGACTGTTCCCCTTTGCCAACTATTTCTACCGTAAGAACGCGAGGAGCCGTGGGGCTGGGTGAGACACAGGCGTTTTGGGCAACTCGCCCACCTCAAAACAAGCCCTAAAACACCCTGGAAAAGGGTATTTTTTAGATGACATTCCCTGATCCTGCTTGCATTTTTGCAACCTTGCAGCATCCACTAGCCTAAACGATGCTTGGGCAGGATGGGGAACCCAACGGTGCAACCCCGGCCTAAATTCTGCTGCAGAAGACACAGCTCTGGGCCCGGCATCGTTAGAAACAGCCCCCTGATTGGAGTCTTGACTAATTTTCCTCTGTCTGTGTTGGAAGCAGGCGTAGAAGCGGCATGAGCTGTGCTGGGGATGGAGCAGCTCCGCAGCCCTTTCATTCGCTGCGTCCACGGTTTATTTTGTTCCTCTCTGTGTATAAAGGAGTCGCCAAAATCCCAGGCTTGTAATTTCCATGTGTTTCCCAGCTGTGCATGCAAATAAATGTAGAGATTCCTCCTCCTGCTCGTCTCACCCTTCTGTCCTTCATTTCTCCCTCCTTTATCTTATTTAAATATCTCTCTTTAAAGATATATCCTTCGGGACAGGATATGTTAGCAGTGAGTCCGAGCTTATATCCTTTCTCGAATCCTTCAAATTCATCCTTCTCTTTCTCCCAAATCCCCTTTCTCTGGGATTTTTCCCCATCATTCAGGCTCGACGGGAGAATATGAGTGAAGAAATGAGGCAACTTACTGGGGATTTTCAGTTTTGCATCCGGTGCGAGGCCAGGATACTCTTTGGCAGCCTCTAATTTGGAATCTCATTCCTGTAGCAACAAGTCTGAGCGTACAGATGCTAAGGAAACCAAAAAAGGAAGCATGAATGAATATGTATCTGTGGATATCTGGTTGCTGCCAGTTTTAACTTGTCATTTTACGTCTTGAATTATGCTCTGGGTAATAAGGTTACGTGTCACCTTTTGCTGCGAGGATACTTTGTACTCTGGAATTTGCCTGCGCTGCTCTAATCTCCCCGATTATGTTGGTAGGTTGGAGATAAGGTTTATAGCAACATTGGCCGGGAGTCAAGTTGCTGAAGGAGCAACTAACTGCAGCTCTGGTTTTAAATACAGCAAATTTCATACTGCAGCCATGCTGCAGAGGGGGGAAAAAAGCCTTGTTCTAGCATGGGTAGTGCTGCAAAAGGGTGAACACGGGCAGGAAAAGCTCCAAAGAATGTATTTTATGCATCCATCCATATATTTTATATATATAAAAGTAAAAAACCCATAAGAGGTGCTGAGAACATGTTACTTTTCCTGACCTGAGGCAAAATAGCAGGGAAAAGTTGACCTCTCTTCCTGCTCTTTCCCGTCTCCCGCTGCAGGGAACGCGATTCCTTCTTGGATATCTTGGGCTCTCTTGAGTTCTACCCTTCAGCTAGTGAGTCTCTGATAAGATCTTTTGAAAATTCCTTTTCAGGAGGATTTTTAATTCTTTTTTTTTGCCTTTATGCTGCTGCTTAGAAGTTTGTCCTTCGCCGTCACCTCTTCTTTTCCCGTACCAGGTTGCTCCTGCCTCGGTGCTCGTCTCTGCTGTTTGTAGCTTTCCTCGGGTAGGAGCTGGTCCCCCTGTGCCTCCAGCTTCGGAGTTTTGCAACCTGGAAAAGCAGGAAAACAACAAACACATCAGGAAAAAACTCCCTAAAAATGCCTGAAGTGAATGGCATTGGCTTAGGCTGGGCAGTTGCACAAGGAGAGCTGTTTAATCTAGAATATTAATATTTCTTTAGCAGTAAAACCTGCAGTTTTCTTAACTACCTCCCTCACCAGCTAGTCGTTCTCACCACTATTGAGAATTTCTTATTTTCAAGGCCTGTTTTAATTCATTGAGGAGGATCAGGGTTATTCTTTGCTGTGATGCTCAGCCTGCAGAGGATCCGTGCTTCTCCGAATAATATTCCCTATAAAGATGCCACAGAATATGTGGTCTGGGCATGTTACCTATAATTAGGCAGTCATTAAACGAGATGCTCGCATTCTTGGAGGAATTAAATCCTGGTGATGTTTTGACTGGAGCTGTTTGCGGGAAGCTTGGAATGTATTTAAAAAAAAAAAAACCCTCTGCCTACTGGGTGTGGAAGTCCAAATTTTCTGCAGAAAAAATATGGCTCGGGATAAACATAGGCACAGTGTAATGATTCAAGCCTGCTTTGGCACAGCGGAATTCAGACATGGGCTGCACTTCTTTGTGTTGATGCCTGGCAAATAAAAAGCAATGGATCCCCTGTCTCAGCGTTTCTGAGTGGCCTTGCACTCCTGGATTAACTCACAAAGCTTTATTTTAATTTAATTTTATTTTTTGTAGTGGACATAACAGGTAAAATCAAGGAAGCAACAACCCATCTCTTGCATTAATTGGGAAAACGTTTCTTTTGGCCTTTACTTTTTGATTTTTAAATGGGTTTATGTTTATTAAAACAACTCAGCACATAAAGTTCTAGCTCTGGAGCTTTGAAATGAAAAACTCCTGTTGTCCAAGGTACTTCCAGGAGAACTCAGCCTCGTGGCCTTAGCTAGCGAGCCCTGCATCTTCCCCACATGCTTGTGCTTTTATTGCTTGAATACAACAAAAATACAATTTTTACCAGTTTTGTCCAAAAACCCCCCCTTTTTAGGTGTTTAGCCTGGAAAAACTTATTTATTTTTTATTTTATTTTCATTTTTTTCATTCCAGTATGGCTTTTTCTTGAGCCAACTACCATTTTTCTGCTAAATGCTACTCGGCCGAGCGGTTGCAACCCGGGTGTGCAGAGCTGCCCTGTCCCAGTGAGAGCTGTCCCCAAGACAAGATATATTTAACTTCCCTGATTGTCACTTGTGGAAATTGGGATGTGGTAGAAGCAATTTTAGAGGCACAAAAGAGTAGTTTAGTTTTTGTCCTGCTAAAATACCCACCGGAGCCTTCTGGATTCCTGGTGATGCCGACGTTCTGGCCCCAGAACTGAAGTGAAGGAAGAAGTAAAACCTTGTCCCCAAATCGACAATGCAGGCAGTGTCATGGGGCTGGTGTACTTAAAAAAGCTAATAATAATAATAATTTAAAAAGTTTCTTTATCAGAAGCTCGTCCTTGAAAATGTGATTATGTTTATGGAATCTGAAGCAGTTTTTAGACTTTTGCCTAGATATGATTGGGGCCAGTGTGTGTTTTGTCTCAAAGTCCAGTTGAACTTTATCTTATCATAGATTAAGGCTGAAAATCATCTTAAGCAATGATAACTTTCTATAATTTAACATTTTTTAGTGTTCTGATGACGCATTTTGTGAATTTCCTTTTAATATCTGAATTTCAGGATATGGGTCGAGCCCAGGTTTGCAACCCAAAGAGAACGGGCTGGTCTTGTCCTTAGTTGGACCTTGAGCATCTTGTGCTCAGTGTTGTGCAGGAATCTTATCCTCAAAAATGAGGGAAACTGTGATAAAACACAAATCATACAAATATTCTTCAAAACAAGAAGCATTTTTGTTCTCCTTAAGAGCCTCTCTTGGATCTGGATCATAGGAGAGGAGTAAACCTGGATGCAGAGAGCTTTTCTTGTCATCCTTAGCTCCAGGTTGCATCCTTAGCTTTGCTTAAAGGCAAATTAACACCTTTGCTCTAGGAATTTTCTGCTCTTCCTAGTGGATTTTCTACCTTGTATTAGAATTAATAAGTTTATTTTTTCTGTCAAATACACTTCTGATTTTTTTATATTATTATTTTTCACATTGGTCAAGTGGACCAGCTTGTTCTCCATTGAACTCCTTGCAGGAATATGAAACAGCACATGGAAAACGTTGTTCTACATTCCCATTTAAAATTATATTTAAATTTCTTTAGCCAGGACCAGAGTTCTTCCCATCAGATATTTGCAGTAAGCGAAACCGTGTTTTGCGCTAGCTCCAAGTAGCGCCTCGGTGTCGGGTTTTATGAGAAGAGCTCAGCCACACCGAAGACTTTCCAAGATTTATGGTGGCGAAGCCACTAGCTATAATCCTTCCTAGCTTGCACGTCGGCGAAGAACATTTTGGCACCCGGCGCCGTGTTTAAATGCACTCAATACTGGGCATAAATAGGTTGTTTCTTTTGGCCCCGCTAAACCCTGCGTGCAGGCTGAAAAAACTACAAAACCAACCCAAATGCCACCCCAAAAATGCAAACCACGCTCTTCCTTGAGAGTGTGGGGCACTCAAGCTATCTCAGATCAATAGTGCTTTGACTATAGCCATAAAAATGATTTTTTTTTCTCTTATTTGACATGAAACCGCCCCAGATGTTTGAGAACTTTAAATAGCTGCATTTTCTGGCAGTGATTGGGAATTTCTGCTTTGAAAAAGGCAGAGCTGAGGCTTCCCTCTATCAGGTGGTTGTGTTTCTCGTAAGGCTTCATCTAAAACCCTTCTGTGTTTGTCCAGAGATTGCACAGAGGAAACATTCATATTTTCTGTCCAAAATCTGCTACAATGTGTGTATGTGTGTATAAATATATATTATATGTATGTGTATATGTATGTTGTGGGAAGCCAAACAGGCAACACCATTTCTGGGAAGATCAGTATTACTTTCAATTACTCTTCATGTAGTTTTTCATCCCAATTATAGGAGCAAGAGAGAAGAAATGAGGGAAGCAGCAGGAACATCCCAAGTTTCTTAATGCAAGTCACAGTAAAGCCTGGACCTTTGGGCTTCCATAAACCGATTCCAGCAGCTCCACGGTGCTAGTAAAAGGTTTAAGCTTAGTCCTAAGTTGCTCTGCCAGCAATACTGGAATACATAAGAGCTCTTTAAATATAGATGTGACTCCCAGGTATCTTTTTCCCTAGGGAATCTAACCTCTATCTCGGCCATGAGTTTGGTTACTGTTCCCTTGCTAGAATTGGCTCTTTTTTCTACTTATCTGGGGAAATGCAATTCAGTGGTTGCTCCTCCTGTGTCCAGTTGAGTTTATTCTCATCTCTGTGTATGCTAAAGGTAATTAAAGGTATTTAAAAGCATTTCTTGCTCTTTGCTGATACTCTCCTTGGGTTGTTGGCAAAACCTTTGGTACCAAATGGCCTTTCTTTTCTTCCTCTGCTTTAAAATATAAAACTGGCACCACCCTGAGAATTGACACAGGAAGAAACAAGGCCCCTGCTGATTTGGAGGGTTTTTTTAGCTTCTTTCTTTTCAGATGCACATAAGCAGGATAACAGGAAGATGTGAATTTGAAACGGTTTGAACTTGAGGCTTAATTTCCTTCCTAGATCTTCTATATCTCTGTTCTTTGCAGTTAAAGAGACCCTCCCATCTCTTTACAGCAAATATTATGATTTTTATTTCTATTAGAATTAAGTTTTTATATTTTTTAAGCTTCAGAAATATTTGATGCAAGTAATATCTTGGGGTCTTCATGTAGTCTGTCATTTAGACGGGTCTTTTGTTAGTCCATCTGCAGCGTTTTAATGCCCAGGGCCAAAAACTTGTCTGAAGTTGGTACCTCAGTCTGCTTCTTGTCCGAGGAGAAGTTACCTGATCACCCCTTAATATCAGGGGAATTAAATCCTCCCTCTTTGTATCTCTTCTCTAGCAGCTACTGGACATTAGGTGCTGAAGAAGGGGTCTAAAACTCTGCCTGAAGTATTGGAGCATCCTCACTGCAAGACGATGAAACGTGTCCTGCAAAGGCCTTTGCTCTTCCTGTAGCTTTTCCATCCAGAAAAAAAGCCAAATCCTTCCTCCTGCACCAAAGAATCGGTGCCGTTTCCATAAGTAATACATTTCTAATAGAATTAAATCATAAACTGACTCTTAATTGCTAGTTAAGCTGAGCTGCGTTTGCCCTTGGGGAAGATTATCCTCTGCCTCCTTCCTCTTTCGAGGTGTCTGCAGGAGCTGCTGCTGTTGCAGGTAATGAAAAAGACCAAGAAAAAACATTGGCAAAAGAGAAGACTTCTTTTGCCCACTTGAATAATTTAATTTATGTCAAAAATGACACCAAATGGGGTAAATGTAGTAAAGACACCTGGTTCGGTGTCTCCTGCAGCTGCCTCTGAGCCCAACCTGGTCTGGGGAAACCAGAGCTAAGTTGAACTAAATAGATATTAAGAATATATATGAACAGAAGAAGCTCTACAAACCATGTGTGAATAGCAGGGATATGTTGTTTTGACTTCTAGCTAGTGTTCCTGCACTAAAACTTGTCAAGGAATGCTCTGACTTCTGCCTACAGAAATATTTTGCAGTTTAGACAACAGATTTGAGTGACTTTTATAGTTCTCTGCCTTAAAATATTGGAAGAATAAGGTATAGGTACTGTTTAGGTCTAGTGCAGTTGTGCTTTGTGAGGAGAGAAAGTTTGGGTAATTATTAGTGGCATAATGCATAAAAAGGCAGCTTTTCAGTGTCAAGGCTTTAATGCAGATGCTTTTGGAAATAAAATCATGTAAAGAGCATAGTTTAAATATGAAATACCTATATCATGGGAATAAAAAACTGTTATTCTACTGGAGGGCACTGTCAAGTTTCCTGAAGGTGACAGATGAATAAATGAAAATTGTAAGGCTTTTCTTGCCAACCACAGGATATTTTGTAGATCTGGGATAAAACAAGCTGTGTTAATGACAAAAAATGTTTTCTCTCAAGCAAATTGGAATCAAAGTAGTTCGTGTTATAGTCCTGTTTTCCAAGGGCTCCAAGCAGACTCTGGAAATTAGGATATGTTAGTGCTTTTGCAAATAGGATTTATCTTGAGTGTGATGAACCAGACTTGGGTATGAAAAATAACTTTGTGCTTAAATGATGTCTCCGTTTCAGTTTCCATTTGAAGCAAAACCTCATTTGTAATCACCTGAGATGCATTTAAATATCAAGATTATTTTCTAGCTTACTGCACGTGCTCATACTAGAGCGAGTTTGTCTTTTGTGTTAAAGGGAATGAGTCAAACGTTGGAGTTTGCAAGAATTCTCCGTGTTTAGTGACAGAATTGATTTTTATTTTAGCTCTGTTGCTACTGGCAACTCACCCTGATCCCAAACTGTAATGTGATTTACGGTGTATCCATCGCTCACTATTTAACATCATCTGCAATTTTTTTCCGGTGCTAGAAGAGCGCAGTTTAGACACGAGCTAGAAATAGTTCATATTTTAAGCAGGAATTGCTGTTTCCAGGCATATTTGAAAATTGCACAGTCATTTTTGATAGTCTTATGAGGAAAACTCCTGACTTACTGGAACTGTGAATGTCCTGGTAAACACGACGCCTTCGCAGCACGTTGTACAAGGAAGTCTTCGGTTTCAAGTACATCGCTTCAACTCTTGTCATCAGCGAGCAGTTTGCTCTTAAAAATGTAAACAGGGTTTGGAGGGAGGAATATCGTTTTTTTAAACAGCAGGAAATCATTCCTGCGTGGTCCAAAGTCAAAGAATTTCGAGTTGGCTTGTCTAGATGTTGTGTTTCAAAGCAAGGTCTTGTTTAGCTGCTTGGTGTGTGTGTATATGCAAAGAAAACTCTTTTTTTCCCCACATTTTTTCCCCTTAATTCTTTAAATTGAGCAGGTTTGAATGAACCAGAGTGTGGAGATTGCCAAAAATACTCACTTGGATCATTTTGAAACTGGTGGGCTGATGCAGTGGCAAAAAGGTAATAGTAGAATTTAAGAGTCTTGAATTTTGTCCTGAGGTTTGGGTGGCCGTAGCCAAATGCTGAGAGCCCAGGGTTCACCAGAGAGTTTCCATCTGCAAAAGATAATGGGAATTACTTGATTTTTCTCTACCCACTATAACTTTATTTCCCAGGAAAACGGTCAAGAGAAATTGCATCTCCCAGGTCTGCAGCCACTCATTTCCCCTACAGCCTCCAGGATGGGGCTTAGTGACAGTAGGGACCATGGCTGAGTCCATCTCCTTTCTAGGCTTTTCCGATCCTCTGGAATCAATAGTTAGAAATTTTCTTTCCATTTCTGTTTTGACAGATCTTTCATGGTTACTTTTTAATAGTTTTTCACCCAAATCCAAGGAACAAGCACTGGCAAATGCCAATTCCTCCCTCCATCACGAGTCACCTGGACGGGTGACTCATGAGTGGAGAGCAACAAGATCAAGGTGCTGAAGAGTGAAAACTGAAACAAAACCACTAGATACGAGGGCAGCAGAGTAGTTTTAACACCCTATCATGCANTTACTTTTTTAATAGTTTTTCATCCAAATCCAAGGAATAAGCATTGGCCAATGCCAATTCCTCTCTCCATGACTAGTCTCATGAGTGGAGGGCAAGAAGATGAAGGTGCCGAAAAGTGAAAACTGAAACAAAACCACTAGATACGAGGGCAGCAGAGTAGTTTTAACACCCTATCATGCAGCTTTGATTCCCTGATGCAGAAAAGTAGGTTTTTAAAGAATAAAAAGCTTCCTAAAAACATGCACAAGGTGGTCAGCCAGGAAGGGCGTCCTGATTGAGACGCTGAATCAGAAGCAGCTGGTGAAAATCCCTGTAAATCCTCCACGGAGGAGGACAGGAGCGGAAGGAGGGAGCGGGATTCTTTACAGTTGTAAAATGTTTTATGGCAGTTGAATCAACACCCAAGGGGTTTTATATGTTTGACTATAAAAGGATTGGGGGGGAAAATTGCGACTCCGTCTTGTTGGGGATAGAGGCCGTTGGAAAATGTTGGAAACGGTGACGTGTTTTGCAGTAAAGAGTTTATAGATGAGGAAAGAGCTCCAATATTTTACAGGATGTTTGATTTGTCGCCTCGTGCCACTCTGCAGGAACATTTAAAGCTGTTTTCAAAAGGCCTGCTGGCTTATAATTGAAGATTACAAAAAAATTACAAAAAAAAATACAAATTAATTACAAAAAATACACATGGGAAGCAGCCAGGAATGGGAAAGATACCCTGATTAATGTTATTTTCCCACTTTATAGCTGTGCAGCTACCTCGAAAGATGGGGAATTTGCTGCTGGGGACAACCCTGGTGTTCTCAGTGACAACCCGGAGCCTAATTCAAATATAACAACTAAAATGACCCCAGTATTAAGAGTCCAGTGGAATCACTTAACTGACCTCCCTGCTATTCAATTTGTTCTCCTGTTTTGCACTAGCTGCAGATTATTCGATATCCGTTTCGGACTTTTAATATCCCGATTTATTGCACTCGGGATGCTGCTAAGACTTCTAAATGCGCGTATAGATAAGTGTGAATTTTAAATATGTACATAAATAACTTTGGGAAATAGAGGCTTTCCTGTAAAGCAGTTCAGTCGCTTGGGATTTAATGCGAAGCACTTTAAATGCCTCCGTTGTGCTCTCCTTAAATTAAAAGCTAGATAAAAGCACTTGTGGAATGAAGTAGACTTTTGCTTAAGTCTTGTTTGTCCAGAGCAATGAGTTAAACCCCAAGCCAAAACTTGGGCATTTCTAAAGAAAGCTGCATTTGCAACAACATGAGAAAATACTCTGAAACTTCCCACCTGGAGCATTTCTGCTTGCTAAATGGAAACTGCAGCTACAGGGAATGTTTTAGTGCAGCTGTAACCATACACAACCGTGACCCGCTGTCTGTTGACCATTCGTGATCCCTCCTTTGAGGGGTTCGGGTTTTTCTCTTGGTGTTCCTTGCCTTTTGCTTCGACGTCCGTGGGCTTCAAGAGTTGGCAAGAGAGCGATGGTTGGAAAAGACCTTCAGGATCGAGTCCTGCGGGGAGAGTGCAGGGAGGACGGGGCCAAACTCTCCTCGGTGGTGGCCGGGGCCAGGACAAGGGGTCCCGGGGACAAGCTGAAGCCCAGGCAGCTCCATGTCCATGTGGGGAAGAACTTGGTTGGGGTGAGGGAGCCCGAGCCCTGGCACAGGCTGCCCAGAGAGGCTGGGGAGGCTCCTGCTCCGCAGATCTCCAAAGGCGCCTGGATGCGCCCGGGTGCCCCGTGCTCTGGGTGTCCCTGCCGGAGCAGCCTACGTTGTGTTTGGTGACTTTAATAAGGCCTTCGATGCAATCTCCCATGCTATAATTCTAGCCACTTTGGGGACATATGGACTGCATAGGTGGACAATAAAGTAGGTGGAAAATTGATTCCCAGCTCACAGAGTGGTGGACAGCGTGCGGGATCGATACTGTTTAATGTCCGTGTTAGCAACCTGGGCTGGAGGCTGCTGTCGGCCGGATCACAGATGTTATCGAAACGGGGAGGAAAGTCAATAGCGGCGCTGGAGGCAGCGCCGTGTTCACAGCGACCTTGGCAGGCCGGAGAAATGGGCTGGCGGGAGCATCATGAGGGTCAACCCAGGCAAAAGCCAAGTCCTGCTGCAGGGACACCCGAGGGGACAGGGTGGGGGACAGGCCAGGACCTGGCGGCGGCACGCGGTCCCTGGGCAGCATCAGTTGGCTGAGAAGCAACAGGGACTGTTGGAAGAGGGAACTTCCCTTTAAATATAAGAAACATTTTCATTTTTTTCCCCCAAAAGTGGTCCAGCCCTGCAGGAGTGTCCAGAGCAGGGTGGAATCTCCATCCTTGGAGATACCCAGGCCCATCCTGGACCCAACTCTGGGCAACTTGGTGTAAGTTGGAGCAGAGACCCCAGAGGTCCCTCCCAGCCCTCAAAATCTCAAGATTTCTGTTTTATTCCTACCGGTTTATGCTGCTTGACAGCAGCAGATTTATTTATATCTCCTCCCCTACTGGATTTTGATCTGCCCAGGGTATTTGACCTGTTTGAAGTGATTGCACTGCTAGTCCTTTAACCTGAAACACCTCTTGACTGGGCCAAATATATTAAATAAATAAATAAGAAAGTCCCCAATAAAGTTCAGACCATTGCAGGAATCTT
>VWPW01001888.1:0-229522 GCA_013389825.1 Crypturellus undulatus
CTGGGCGCAGAGGAAGTGACGCTTAAGTGACGCAGTTCTGGGCTCCCCCAGCACAAGAGGGATGTGGAGCTTCTAGAAAGCGTTCACTGTAGAGCGAGGATTAAAGGTCTGGAGCATCTATTGTATGACGAAAGATTTAGTGAGTTGGGTCTGTTTAGTCTGGAGAAGAGAAGATTGAGAGGAGATCTAATCAATATATGTATAAGTACCTGAGGGGTGAATGTAAGAAGGATGGGGCCAAACTCTTCTCAGTAGTGACCAGTGACAGGACAAGGGGTAATTGGTACAAGTTGAAACATAGGAAGTTCCACCTCCATATGAGGAAGAACTTCCTTCCTGTGTGGGGACAGAGCCCTGGAAAAGGCTGCCCAGAGAGGCTGTGGAGTCTCCTTCTCCGGAGATCCCAAACCTGCCTGGATGTCACCCTGTGCCCTGTGCTCTAGGTGTCCCTGCTGGAGCAGGGGGGGTTGGACTAGATGATCTCCAGGAGGTCCCTTCCAACCTCAACCATTCTGAGATTCTGTGATTCTATTAAAAATATTGAAGCTATAGATATGAGCTTTCAATTGTATTCTGGAGTTCTAGTATAAGAATTATTATCACTAGAAGTGGGAGAAGCAATAGAGAATGTCCTGATAAACTGTCTTCCTAACTGTATAAATAGCACACTCATTACAATATTAACTGAAAAAGGATCCAAGAATAGTAAATACTGGTTTTATTCTATAAATCAGTTTGGTATTTTGTGATTTACTTGAAATATATCTATCAGAGGTCATCACAAAATTAATTAATATAGAAGAAAGGAAATGAAAAGAGAAGACATCCTAAAAGATTATTCAGATTTCTAAAGGAGCTTATTAACAAAGACATATTTCTGTTGTCAGACAGAATTTTTAGCCATCTTTCTTCAGGGTTTTTACATGGTGGCTGGAAATAGAACCTGGTCCATTTACAGGACAGCTAAAGACATATGGCAGATCTCTTACACCAGAGTCCCTCTAGCTTTGCTGTGAGACTGCACAAATTTCCACAGCTTCTGGGCCATACATCTTTGGACCAGTCAAATAACTAAAGAGATTTAAAGGTTTGTTCAAGAAGACTCTGTTGTTTCTTATACCATATGTGATATTGCTGACAAAATACTTTTCTTCCTGGTCCTAACTGAGGGAAAATCCCCATTACTTATCAAAGAATTCTGCAGAAAAGAGTCTAAACTCATCAAGCCACCATTAGTCAGTTCTCCTCCTAAAGTGAAATATATTTTAGCTGTCTGAGAAGGATGCCTGAAGAGGGCAACTTATCCCTCCACAAGTTAAATGACTAACTCAAGAGGAATGAATTGCCTGCTGGAGATGTTCACTTCCCTCTCTTTGTGGTGGCTCCTGATACAATGTATAAGTATCCTTTTCACTTTGCCCTTGTTCAGCAGGTTTCCCATCTGTGACACCTGATGTTTCCTGGTGCAACTGACACTTCCACTCTGATGTATCTTTGAATATTTAAACTATTTTTTTTTTATTCTGTCCAAGTTCGATCTGTTTAGATCCATCCAATATGTTGCCAGATTACACAGATACCAATACTCTTCACTTTTTTCTCATTTTTGTTTCACACAAATATACACAACACAGACAAAACACATACTTGCTTGTTGAGTTGTAGATTCTTCTTCCTACTCAGAGATCAACAGTCTTACAGAGACCCTGTCTTTTTGAAGCCCCAGTAATTGCAACAAATGGCTCCCCACAATAAATGACAAATAAAAGTGTAGTCAAGAAAAAGATACTTTTTTTATTTTTTTATTTTTGTGGATTTGGCCTTGTGCCTATCAACGAATAACACAGAAGACAAATCAGATGGCAGTGTAACATTATTTCAATTTGTAAAATTAAGATGGAAACACTTTGACACAATAAAATAAATTTTTAGTTAGATTTAATAATAAAAAAGTATTATCAAAATATAGGTATTAGCAGTATTTACATTTAACATCCCCAAAACAATCCCACCAGTTAGCTAATAAAGTATCACTAGCCAAGATGCAATCCCCTTCTCAAAGGTTTTGAGTACAGAGTAGTCTGAAAGTCAACAGATGCAGCTGCAGAAGAGGCTCGATGAAAAGCCTTCATGACTGCCAGAATCCCTCTCCTGTGCTGAACACTCCAGCTCAGGTTCTCGTGCTAAATGGTACCTCTTACTTTGTAAACTGTAGCCTTCTTCATCAGCTCCTGTATTGGAGTCGCATGCCCCATAGCATGTTGCTCAAGCCTCCTCTTGAATAATTATTATATGGATCTCAACAACATGAGTGACATCTGAAACAGCTGGGCACATCCAGCAGAAAAATAAATGGCAGAAAAAGCTGTGCTGACCATCCCTAAATGTGACTGGCTAAAAGCATTTGGATAACTAACAGAGGCCATTAATCTGTAAAGAGTAATTATTTCCCATTACTATAACAGAATGTTAATTGCAAGAATGAAAGTTAATGTAATATATATTTAATTTAACAAGAGTCTCAAAACATATATTAGGAAAGGAAAGGAAAGTAATTCATGCTTTTAAGTATCAATGAAAGTAACAACATTCAGGTTGTTATAAGTGAGACAGAAGCATAGATAGAAGTCCCATAGCAGTCCCCAGTCTCTTGGGTTAAGAGAGGAAAACAAATTACTTGCCCACCACAGGCTATGATATGAGGAGGGGTTTTTATTAGTCAGCAATAGAAATAAATATGTGCTTTTTAGGAAGGAGAGGCTGCGAAGGCGAGATGGTGGAGTGAGCAACTGATAAGCAAGTTGAGAGCCTGTGGGTAAGAATTAGAGGGCAGGCTAATGTGAGAGCCACTGTGGTAGGCATTTGCTACAGGCCTCCCGATCAGGATGAGGAAATTGATGAGGTCTTCTGTAGACAGCTGGAAGTAGCTTAATGTTCTCAGGCCCTGGTTTTCATGAGGGACGTCAACTACCCTGACATGAACTGGAAAGACAACACAGCCAGGCACAAACAGTCCTGGAGGTTCCGGCAGAGCGTTGATGATAACTTTTTGACACAGGTTGTGGAGGAGCCAACAAGGAGAGGTGGGCTATTGGACCTCATACTCACAAACAGAGAGGGGCTTGTAGGAGATATGAAAGTGGGGGGTAGCCTTGGCTGCAGTGATCATGATCTGATCAAGTTTAGGATCCAATGAGGAGGAAGCAGTGCTGTAAGTAGCCTTGCAACCATGGACTTCGAGGGGGCCAGCTTCGACCTCTTCAGAGACCTCCTCGGCAGAATCCCATGGGCTAGAGCTCTAGAAGGAAGGGGGACTGAAGAGAGTGAGTTAGCATTCAAGTAGCACTTTCTCCATGCTCAGGAGCAGTGCATCCCCTTGGGTAAGAAGTCAGGTTGGAAGGCAGGAGGCCTGCATGAATGAGCAAGGAGCTGCTCACAAAACTCAAACAGAAAAAGGCAGTATACAGAAAGTGGAAAAAGGACAAGTTCCTTGGGAGGAACATAAAAATATTGTCAGGGAATGCATGGATGTGACAAGGGAAGCTAAGGTGCAATTGGAATTAAATCTGGCAAGGGATGCTAAAAATAGCAAGAAGAGCTTTTCAAGGAAAGGTAAAAAGAGGATTAGGGAAAACATGGGTCCACTGATGAATGGGATGAGTGCCTCGGTTGTGAAAGACACAAAAAAAGCAGAGCTACTGAATGTCTTCTTCGCTTCAGTGTTTACCAAAGGCAGCCCTCTGGAATCCCAGGACCTAGAGACAAGAGAAGGTGCCTAGAGAGAGGAAGGTTGCCCTGGGTAGAAGAAGACGGGATCAGAGAGCACTTAGGGAAACTTGACATCCACAAATCCATGGGCCCTGGGTGCTGCGGGAGCTGGCGAATGTTATTGCTAGGCCACTCTCCATCATCTTTGCAAGGTCCTGGAGAATAGGGGAGGTGCCGGAAGACTGGAAGAAAGCGAATGTCACACCAGTCTTCAAAAATGGCAAGGAGGACCCAGGTAACTACAGACCAGCCAGCCTCTCCTCCATCCCTGGAAAACTCATGGAGCAGCTCATCCTTGCTGTTGCCTCTAAGCATGTGGAGGATAAGAAGGTGCTCAGGAGTAGCCAATACGGATTCACCAAAGAGAAATCATGCTTAAGCAACCTGATAGTCTTCTGTGAGGCTGGGTAGATGAGGGGAGAACAGTGGATGTCGTCTATCTGGACTTCAGCAAGGGTTTTGACACCATCCCTCTCTGCATTCTCCTGGGTGAGGTCCAAAAGTGTGAGTTAGATGAATGGATGGCTGGACGGATTAACAACTGACTAAATAGCAGAGCCCAGAGGGTGATGATCAGCGGTGCAGTCTAGTTGGAGGCCTGTAGTTAGCAGTGTCCCCCAGCGGTCAGTCCTCAGCCCAGTCCTGTTCAAGTTATTCATCAATGACCTGGATGAAGGCACAGAGTGCTCCCTCAGCAAGTTTGCCAATGATACTGAACTGGGAGGAGTAGCTGATACCCAAGAGGGCTGTGCTACCATCCCGAGGGACCTGGACAGAGTGGATAACTGCATGGTGAGAAACCTCATGAAATTCAATAAGGCCAAGTGCAAGGTCCTGCACCGCACCTGGGGAGAAATAACCTCAGACAACATCCAGACAACCTCTCCAACCTGGAGACAACCTCTCCAGAATGAGCAAGGATCAGAGAACTGGACTATCAAATCTTTGAGGAGACTCTAAAAGTGTTCTGCAAATATGGGATTATTAAATTATGCTAATCTACTTTTACTTACAAACATGTAGTTTTCACGGACGGGCTTTGAACAGAATGTGTTTTTTAAAAAAAAGGATAAACATCAAAGTTACTTTTATGCAGGGAAGCTTTCATCAACAATTTTTCCCGGAGCTGCCTGGACAATTCTATGTAAATGAGTGTCGACGTTCATGCAGAGACAGGAACATGTTCTTGACTGAACATTATGAGAGCTGTACAGACAGAGCTGCACAGACAGGTATGGCACATACCATATTTTTATCCATGTCCATTAAATTTACATCCCATTTTCACTCACATTCACATGCTGAGTTGAGTAGATACCACTTCCTCTCTTTTTGCTTTTGCAAAGGACTAAGAGGTAGGGAGCTACTAAGATATTCAATTTAAGCATGGAGAAAGAAGATTTTCCACCTGCAAGCAAGACAGAGAGAAGCTCCTAGCTTCCAAATCCTGACTGTCATGGCCTTCTTTTCCTGATTTCTGGAAACACTTCTATTTTCAGAGTGGCTGACACAGTCATTGACGCTGAAATAGATACTGCTCCCACTAAATCTGATTTCTCAATGAGCTCTTTTAATAGACCTTCAGTTTTAGTTACACACTAGCTAAGAGGAATCAACATTTTGATCTATGCATTTTAAGAGAAAGATTAAGAGCCCTGTATTTTTGAAAGCTCTGTAACTATTATATTATTTTTCTTAGATAATCCAATGAGTAAAATCCTCTAATATATTGTCATATTATTCTTTTGAATCTATCAAAATCTATTGTAAACCTAGCGATATAAAGCAACCGTACTTCATATTAAAATCAATACTCATTGACTTTTCATTGTAAAGTGGTTACAACTTCATGAATTTTGGTTTATTTTGTGAGGTTTTGGGTTTTTTTGTGCATGTGTGTTGTATCGTAAAACATCACTTTAGCTAGCAACCCATATTTTTTTTTAATAATAGCACCTATGCAGCACATTTTCACTTCAATTTATTTAGCGCTGATCATCCAAGCATAAGAAACTGCAAAAAGTGAATAGCTAAAGAGTGAAAAATGTCAGGGAAAAAAACACCTATTTTCGTAAGTGTTTTTTCTCCTTTTTTTTTTTTTCAGAGCCAGGTCTGCCTAGTTTGCTGGCAGTCACTTGATTATTTTTTTAGTTTTACTCTTGTTCAGCTACTCACAAGGACAAGACGGTATCACTTCAGGATCCTTACTACTGCTGAGAATATACGAGGAGAAAAGACTCTAGGTTGACCATTTGCTTTTAATCTGAATGTGCAAGTCTGGTTACAAAAAAAAAAAAAAAAAAAGTGCAGTGACCCAAGCTCTGCTCAGGAGCTAATTTTGTAGTAATACTATAGCATAAGGATTGTTTCCTCTTCTGAATTTAGTTTTATAGATGGAAGTCTATAAAGACTTGGAGCCCTGTAGCTAGTGGTGTCCTTAGAGGATCAGTATTGGATTCAGTCTTTTCAACCTATTCATCAGCGACCTGAATGAATGGGCAGAGTGCACTCTCAGCAAGGTTGCTGATGGTGTAAGACTGAGAGGAATGGCTGATGCACCAGAGAGCTGTGCTTCCATTCAGAGGGACCTGGACAGGCTGGAGAGTTGGACAGGGAGGATCTTCATGAGGTTCAACAAAGGTTCAGGTCCTGCACCTAGGAAGAAATAACCACAGTCACCTCCTAGGCTGGAGGATGACCTGCTGGAGAGCCACTCTGCAGAGAAGGACCTGGAAGTCATGGTGGAAATCAAGCTGACCATGAGCCAGCACTGTGCTCCTGTGGTCAAGAAGTGTGAGGATATCCTGGGTTGCATTAGGAAGGTGATCCTGATCTTCCCTCTACTCAGAGCTGGTGAGGACACATCTGGAGTGCCCTGTCCACTTCTGGGCTCCCCAGTACAAGAGTGAGAGAGATGGAGCTACTGGAGTGCATTTAGTAAACGCCACAAAGATGTTTAAAGAGCTAAAGCATCTCTCATGATGACAGGAATCACTGGGATTGTTTAGCTTGTGGGAGACAAGGCTCTAGGGGAATCTTGGTGAACAACATGTTGACCATTAGCCAGCAGCATGCCCTTGTGATCAAGAAGGCAAATGGTCTCCTGGGATGCATTAGGAAGAACGTTGTCAGCAGGTCAAGGGAGGTGATCCTGATCCTCTCTCTTCTCAGTCCTGTTGAGGCCATTTCAGGAGAACTTTATCCAGTTCTGGTCTTTCCAGAACAAGAGAGACATGTTGTTACTGGAAAAGTTCAGTATAGGACTACAAAAATAGAGGACTGGAGCATCTCTCTTTTGAGGAGAGGCTCTTGTTCAGCCTGGAGACAGCTGAGAGTCAACTTTATTGATGTGGAAAAATCCCTTCCAATCTCAGACTTCGTGTGATTCTGTGAAGTGTTGAAGTAATAAAGCTATTCTTACCAATACTACTGAGGATGACAAAACTCTAACAAAGCCATTTAACTAGGTATTGCTGTAACAGCTCTGTGAAAATAATCAACTCCTAATTAGCGGCACAGAGAATCTTAAGAATTCATTTTTTATTATATATCTGTACTGCATGTACTGCAACTCTTAAAAAGAGATCACTTCTCTAAAATAGAAAGCATAGGACTCCATGTATTGTTTTCTCATATTTTCTGAAATGTTTAATACTTTCTGATATATTTTCAACTCTTGACATCTGCACTGTTTATCTTTTCTGAAATTAGGAACTAGTAATATATCACAATATGTGGAACAAATTAAAAATACAATACAAGAAATATTTTGTTGCTATACAAGATTTTATTCCAAGATTTTTTGTAATAAATATTGTTTTTCTCCGAAGTTTGTATCAATGTTTATTGTCCTTTAAGGTAATTCATAATCTTGTTTGGAGTTTAGGTCAATTTTTATAATGTTAGGTCAATATATCATGACAAATTACTTGAACTTTATAGATATAGCTTCTAAACACTTTTTATATTCACAATAAGGTGAGGCTTTTGATATTCAGCTCTGCCAGCCCAAATGTCTCGTCTCAGGACACTTTGGAATTATATTCAAATTTGAAACGAATTCACCTCTACAAGGACTCCACATTCAGGGTATCTATACTACAATAACATCTAGCCAACATCTAGGCTAGTGTCCTGTACAATAATGGACACAAAGTTTAACACAAAATGTAATGTACAGTAATGGACACAAAAAAAACCACAACTTCTAAACACAAAGTTTAGAAGTACCAGTTGGGCTTGGGTAAAACAGAAATGATCAATAGTTAGCCAGGCTTCATAATTCTTTTCAGTTCCATTCTGTCTATGTCTCTTTCTCATGACTCAAGACAGCTTTGCAATTCTGATACTCCTGGTTGTTCTCGCTCCCATTTCCATTTTTTTTCTACTTACTTTCATTTCCTACAGCTCCAATTAATTTCCAGAAGAATTCAGAAACTTCACTTTCCTTCTTTCTTCTAGTGCTTGCTGTAATACAAGCATCAACAAGCCATAGCTTCAGTTTTCTAATACACTTATGATGTCTTTTTACCAAGGACATTATAAATAAAAGGAATATTTACTCTCTGTGTCTTTTCTCCTCCCTCCCACATATAAAAATACAAAGACTCTTGAGCATCTTGGGGGAAGAAAACAAACAAAAAAAGACTGGCATTTGTAGTAAAAGTTAGCACTGAGTGTCTATTGTGTGGAGTGGAATAAAAAAGATTAGTACCATCAGCCCCTGAACTCTGGTCTCAAGGGTAGATTGGATCACGCAGAATAATAAAAATTCTATGAGTTGGGCTGAATCGCAGTAGTTGAATCACAGTAGCTTCAACAATCACAGAATAATTATTCTTAGAATGAAATGTAGGAATCCAACCCATAAATTCTACTCATTCAAAAGAAAGTTCATTATTTTCCTTGTCTGTAAGCCAAAGTAAATGAAACTGTGCTTCGGAGTAAGACAATGAAGTCGAAAACTGGCATTAGGGCTTCCTAAACTTGAGAGGACTATAGCTAGGGAGTAAACAAGGCATACAAACTCTGTTTAGTAAACACCAGGCTCACAATGATTATGAGTCAAGACTCTCAATCTTATGAGGCTCTTGTAATTCTTCTTTTCCTTCTTTTATGTTGAGTTCAGTTTCTCTTCGCTTTTCAGTCACAAAGGTTTTTGCAAAAGTCCATGTTTTTTTAATTTTTTTTTTCTTTTTTTTAACAGCACAGGTCACGGGGTGACCTGTTTTGCTACATCTTCTTCCTTGTTTCTGCAGGCTTGAATCAAGTTTAATATTTCCTCATAGTTCATGGATAATGTCATCCCAAAGGCAACTAGGTTGCTTGCAAATGATTTAACAATGCCCTGTTTTGATAAAATGAATTTATTGCAGCAGAGAGAGTTTGCAAGATTAAAGTCTTGATGAAACTTGTATTATGTTTCATAATTTCTACAGAAATTTCTACAATTTCCAGAATTTCTACATAGCACTCAGGCAAACTAGAAGGAAGCAGAAGGCAGGAAGGAAGCTGAAACTATCCCTAGATGACCAGCCAAATGATCTCCCAAAACTAGACATCAATGGGAGAATCTCCCCCTTTTCCTTCACTCTCAACGCCACATTGAAATTTTTCCTCCTCCCCGCAGAAGGCTTTGTTTTGTGACAAATATTGACGTTTTTAACACACTACTTAAATAACTTCTCAGCCAGCTATGTGTCCAGAAACATGAAAGTCCTTTTAAAGGTATATGTTATGGTCTTAAATGGGCTGACATAGAAAAATGTTGAAATGAAAGTAATTACAGACTAACAAAACACCCGAAGTTTGGGTATAACTGAAATTATTTCCTCATTTACATGGTTCTTGTGTACTTTAGCCTGATGGATACCCACAAGTATGGAAAAGGAAACAGAGCATGTTTGAAACCTGTTACATCAAATTTAACTATACATTTTTCAAGCCATAAATTTCCTTATAGCTTAAAAAAGCCTGTACATCCTTTCTGTGGCTGATACTCAATTTACCTGCTCTGTACTTTGGTACTATGGTTTATGTTCCAGGCAGTTCTGGATGGCTTCCAGCCTCCACTCCAGAAATAAAAGCCATGCCATATCTGCCAATGCCATGGATATATCTTGGATATACTGGACAGCTCAAGTGGCAGTAGATGCTTGCAGGAGGGTCTCTTGTAGAAAGTGAATCCCTCGAGCAAGAATACAGGGATTCAGAAGATTATTCTACTTAGTTGTGAGTAGCTGCTAATTTTAGCATGACAATTCTCTCTAAGCTCACAGTATTTGAAATTCCTTTGATTACAGTGAGGAATTAGGTACCAGTTGCAGAAACCTATTTTCAGTTTGAATCTGGAGCAGAAGCCCCAACTTAAATTTCAAATATATTTTTTTTTAGACCTCCAATGCAATCTCTGGTAAACAACAGATAGCAGTGTACTATATATTTGCCTTAACAACTTTCTTTTCCTGGAAAAGGTAATGTGAACATATATTGCATTCCTAAAATGAAGGGAGATGAACAGCCTAGAGGGACAATGCATTTCCCAGAAGTTCCACTTAGCTGCAAGATATGGGTTGTGGAAATGTCTTGCCAAACTCTCCTTGTCACAGATGACAAGCACTAGGCAATTTTGGTATATAATGAACCAGCATACTGAACTAGGAAGCTTATGATACAACTCTACGGCATTACTCTTTTACAGACCAATAGATTATCCAGCTCTGAGAACTGCTTGCACTATCTCGCAACCAAACTGTGTGCAGTCAAAATATAAGCAAACAAATCTTATAACAAAACAAAGTATTATTTCATATCAGAGAAAATATTACTCAGTGAGGCATCTGTACAATGCCTAAAGTAAAGGAGCCTTTGTCATCAGGTATTTTAAAAAAGAAAGGCATCCAAACAGTTAATTAACAGAAAGATGGAGAAACCTTCCAAAGAGAATAAGAAGTATAATCAAGCGATATGTAATTTTCATATACTTTAGTCATTAAAAGTGATTATCATGAACAAGCAAAATGAATGATGGCTACACTTAAAGGTTATCATCACTTAATCAAGTGTTGAGGCAGATGGGTTTTTCAGGAGATATGTGAAAACATGTTAACATATTAGTTCAAAATTGACAAAAAAAATCCATTTTACACAATTTGGTAGCCAGCAGAGCAGGTGGAATATATCTCACCTAATGTAAGACATCTGCAGGGGCTTAACCAGCTACACTAGACTATGGTTATACTAATGGAGAGAAAGAGACATTTTCAAATGCAAATCACCTGGCAAGTAACACCTTAGATCCTACTTTAAGGGAAAATGTAAATTTTATCCTATAGAGGGAGCATAGGCAACCAGGTTAGAAGCAGTTACTCTTAGTATTTATATACTTAACAGGACACAATAGTCTCCACATAAGCATTTGATGCCATTATGAGCATTGAGGGTAACCTCCAGCTGGGGCTGGAGAACAGTCTGTCTCCCTCAAGTCTTATATCCTATCTACAATCTGATTGCAATATTTCCTGTACCCCAGAGTATCTCTAATGACCATAAATTCCTATTTTTAGGTAACTTGATTATCTTTTATGAAGTCTATTTTGGTCAGATAAATTCCACTTCTCTTTCATCCAACCCATCTGGGGTAGATATTTATTACTTAGAATTCTATTGTTTAAGATTTTCCTTAACTATACGTGAAACAAAATAGGATTATAAAGCATGAACAAAATCAAATCATTGGATGAATCCAAAAAGTCAGCAAAAAAGATTTTCTGGAATAAAGGAAAGCAAATAAATTTTCTTTTGGTCTATGCAAATACTCTTTTCAATCTAGATTGAAATTATATTTAATCCTTAGTGAAGTCAGATTGCATCTTTACCTTCTAAAAATGAAATATATGCAAATATACTCTTAAATATGCTTGATCATATTTACTTAAATTTTCAAGACATATAAATTATCCTTTACCTAATTATTTTAGGTCTCCTATATTGGTAGCCAATTAAAAGAGAAAACCTGCAGAAAAAAATACTGAATGGACTCTATATAATTTTCTGTTATTTCAGAGCATAAAACTATTTTACTAAAAATTTCTCTGTGGGCAAAATGAAATATATCTTTTCCTCAAAGCCAGTAATTTATTAATAGTATATTTGAAATTTTACCACTCTAATCAAATATTTTTTGTTGCTTCAGACCTAAATATTGAATATGAAGTGTCTTTTATGGCCTGTGTCTCTGTTCTGATTCCTTTTTCTTACCCCTAAAACCCTAAAACTTGATGGTTGGTGAGCTGTTTATAGTCCTGGAATCCCCCAGTTTCATCTTACATCTTTCTTATGTCTATAGTCTTCTGCAAAACATCAAATGTTCCTGCTGTTAGGGCCTATGCTATGAATCCCAGGCCTATACACCTCTGCCCAACATCATTATTGTAAGCCCAAAGAAAGCCAATCTGCACAGAATAACCTCAACACTGTATGAAATTTACAGTTGCACCACAAAATCCTGCAACAATAAGCAAAAGTAAAATAAATTAGGCAATAGTCACTTGGTCATGCAAAACAACAAACAAACAAACAAACAAAAAAGGCTGTTAAAAGCTAAAAGAGAGTTTCAGACAGGACAAATCAGGTCTGGACAATACCTGGCAAATCCTAAAGCCCTGCAGGGTTAATATGAAGCCTAGAGTTTGTTACTAATGACGGAAAAAATGTATGTACTAAGCTACAGGGCTACAGAAAAAGATCCAATGGCATTTTGATGGTTAATATTGTTTAGTGCTTATACCATGGGATTGGTGTGGCATCTTAATTCTGTTGTTTACGTTTTCCCAGATGCATTGTGTCATTTACCCTGCCATAGCTCACTTTACTGTCCAAATACATGGAACAATGGAAAAACATTTCCTCTGTTGCAGAGATATCACAAAGATCAGTTAAGTAATTCTGGGGAAAGATTTCAAGATCCTCTGAACAGTTTTTATCTTATGAAACGCAGAACACCGTAGCTTTATTGCAACATTTGGACACACATTTAGCTTGAACTGTTGGAACTTTTCATATATTTAAAGCTCAACACATGTTCAGAGCACTGCAGAAAAAAAAAGAATGCCAAGCACCCAGCAGGTCTAAGCCCTCGAAGGGTAATAAGAAGGGATGAAGTACTGTTATTATTATTTTTTTCAAAGTCTTGTCAGACATCGTGAAATCCTGAGCATAGTGTGTGACTTATTCTGCAAGTAGTACGACTGGGACAAATACTGAGTGGCTCCTCTGGAGCAATGCAGGAGATGTGCAGTCATTAGGCTCGCACCGCTGCAGAAAATGCTCTTTAAAAATGTCATTATTGTCAGAACGTGGCTTTTTCCCATTTGTAATGGACTTACTCAAGTACAACACTCCTGAAGTCAGAGACAGGGGAAGAAACACGGGAACAAGCAAGAAAGGCTCTGTTCTGCTCATTTTGCTGAGGCGATTTAGGGGGATGTGAACACTCACCATCCGTCCGGGTTCAGCATTTTAATGGACACCACGGTGCCCTCCAGCTATCATGTTAATCCGGCAGGGAATGAGGCAACACAAGTGCTTACAAATAGACCTAATCCTTTTACACACAAGACAGTTGTCAGGCCACCGATGCCAGGCTCTCAATTCCACTGGGGAAAGCGCTCGCAATTCGAGTGCATACACGACGTGCCGCAGAGCCATTATCTGATGGGGTGGGTTGCTCAGCAGTTAGAGATTTCAAGTGTCAAAAGTAATTGCGTGGCTCTGTGATGTGTGGGGATTTTTCAACACCATTTTAGCTGCAACATTGATTAAGCTATTTCGGTTATCTGGGTCATCAGCTCACTGATGGCACTGATCTGGGTCAATCAGTGCCAAGTCACTGATTCATTCTACAGTGCTAAGGGAAAAAAATATATATAAATAAATAAAGTAAGGATCTTGCTTTCACTGCTTTCTTATCCCCTTATCACTAGTATTGAATTAATACATTGCTTTTATATTTGTAAGATGCAATGACCTTTCTATTTCACACAAATCTGGAGAGGAAAAGGCAGTTATTTAATGGCCAAAGCACTTTATTCAGCTCAGATAGATACACGAAATTGTGTAGTTCTGAGCACCCTTGGGGCAAGCAGCTCTGTCTGTATTTCCTAGAAGACATGAATAGTGAGATAAATTAGTATATCATTTTATATCTGATATTTCCTGAATAGTTTTGTTGATCGATAGAATCAGAACACCAACAAAAATCTCACTTTTGATACTATTTCCAATGTGTGGACAGTTTACTATAATATCAGAGATTTAAGTAAACAAGAAAAAATGAATAAAGCTCATTCATTGGAATGATGAATATCTTGATTTTTTATATCAAAAAAATAAGGTAAGGTCTTCCTACGTCAAGCAGTGCAATTGGCAGGATAGAACAGTGGAGAAAAGCCCAGAAAAAAAAATATTTTTTTACCTTTTTTTTCTTCCCCTCCTATATCTGTCTGCAATCAAACACCCTCAAATTCCAGGGGACATACACAGGGCCCCAGTCTACTGCCTTTGAAAACTATGGCAAAATTCCCATTAATTGGTAAAACTTCAGGCACTAAGAGAGCTTGGTGTTTAGCTTTGCTTTCTATGAGTTATATGCCATAGATTTTACTTTATAAGGAAACAATAGAGTCAGGGCATCAGATTCCTGCTTATATAGGCCATATTCTTTAATAGAATGGTGGCAATTCACACTAATAGAGAATACAGCATTTACTAATTTTGTAGTTCAAACCTTAATATAGCCAACAGGCTATAACCAAACTCCAAATTAATTGACCTTTGTTCAGGACTCACTGGATTCTTCTATTGAGTTAGGTGTCCAAATTTAAGGAGATATGAATTTCTTCTTCAAAAGATGGACAAATAAGCTCCTCCTCCCCCTGCCCTTTCCATCTCATTTTATCTTTTTAGAAAATAAATGTGATTAGAATAAGGGAACGCAAGTCTGAGGCAGTTTATTTGAATAAATTAAATCTCATCACCTTCTCAAGTAATAATTTTTGTTCCTACTGAATTCTATAAGAATATTAACAGGCATAATTTTAATAAACTACATTAATTTCCATTTGCCATCCCTATAGTTTTGATTACTTGGAATGTTGTTTTGATTACAAACTAGGCATAATTTTCAGGACTGGGATCACTGGCTAGACTTCCAGCAGGTAAAACGTATGTGCACTGATTTTAGAAATGTTTTGTGTATGTGTGAACCTGTTTGTGTGTGTACCTGTTGCCCAACAACAGCAGTGAAAGACCTCAGATGCTATCTAGGCTGGTTGATGGCATATAGAAAGTCTCAGGGAGCTTATAGTGCACATGCAATACTGATAGAGGATGGAGAAAGGTGATTGACTCGCTCAACCTCAGGACAGTTCAGTGACAAAAGTAGGTATATGTTAGGGACATCTTTGGGTGGAGAAGATGACACCCTCAAGGATGCACTAGGAATATGTCCTGGTGGGAAGCAGCTCATATTCTGTAAAATCACAGCTAGATTTATGTGTGCTTTTTCTGGATAGTCAAGGTTTTATTTTCCATTTTCTTAGTAACTGGGAATACAAAGGGAAAGAGGTGGCCTTGGAGAAATAGGTAGCAACCCCCTACCTTTAAGCCGCATTTCCAACTTGTAAGGCTGAAAGCAAATGTAACTGATATCAGATAGACTGTTCTACAGCCAAGTTTCATTGGGCATGTCTGTTTTTACATCCTCAATATTTCATTTCTACACTAGATGAGACTTTTTTTTCAACAATGTATGAAATGATGAGCAGGGCTGGTAGTACTCTGCTGCTTTGTCCGAGGACTCATGTTGTGAATAAGCCTGAGTATATCCTAAAAGAAAATGGATTTACTGCATGTGTGAATGTAGAACATTTTCCCAAGATTTCTGCCTATGATGTGACTTCAAAAATATATAAGTGATGAGAACATCAGGAATCAGAACTTTTCATTTCCAGTCAAACAAAAATTATATGAATTTAGAAAAAATGAAAAAAAGTGCTTGCAATTTATTTCATACATTTCTTGCAAATTATTTCTTACATAGTAGTAAAAAACAAGCACTTGTTTGCATGATTCAGAGACAGAAATCTCTATTAAGCTGTAAGGAAAGTTATACAATGCTAAGAGTAAAATTAGCTGAATTTGCATAATAGAATACCTATTTGCAAGCAGTATCTTACCCAAAACACTTCACCTATATTCTCATAATCATCTTTGAACATTTTTTTTGATTATTTATTTTCACATTAAAACTCTGTCAAATACACCCTAAAATGGCTGAAGAATCAGAAGAATCTTCCTTTTCTTTCTTTTTTTTTCCTTAGTCAAATATGCCAGAACAATTTTCCCTATTATAAATATGAAATACAGACAGAGACATCCATGAAATTGCTGAGTTTCCTTCTAAGTGCCACATCAGCTATGAACCACTCTGCCTGAATAATGTATTCAGGGTCAGTTTTGTGACTTTAAACTGGAGAAAACTTAAAACTGTGTGACCTGAAATAGGCCGGATCTGGGTGGGACAACTAAGCAGTCTGCTTACTTTCCATTTTGGGTTCATATTACATATTGCAAACAAAATCTTAACGTATTCTTGCTAGATTAGAACCAGAACGTATAAACAGATCCCGTTGTCAAATGGTAGGGAAAAAAAAAAGAGAGAGAGAGAGAAGAATTGAAGAATTGGACTGAGAGAGAGGAACCAATTTCTTTCATTTAATTTTTTTTGAATCCTTCTCTAGTATCTTGTCATGTTAAAAAAATGTAATAGAGATTAAGTGATAGAAAAGGTGATCTCAAAGTCTTAAAAATGATAGAATTTATATATGATATAGTATTTGACGAACAATCCATCTAAAAGTAGATGCATATCAAGTTACTAAATATTCCACATTTTAAAATCTTTCTTCTGGAAGACGGCTGAAGCTAATATACAGTTGCATCTCAAAAGTAGCTAAAAGGCCAAGGAGATGAATAAGAGATTATGATAAATGATTTCCTGAAATAAATGTCTCAGTAATTTACAGGGAAGATGTTCAGTACTAAATATATTCTAATTTGCAATAATGGTAGGTAACATATTTTAAATGAAGAAAAAAATCCTGGACAAAATGTATCTGATAGAGTCTCTTTCACAGCACAAAAGTTTTTACGTGAGGATTGGAACAAATAAGTCACTGTGGAATGAGGCAATGAGGAATGATAGAGCAGTGAAGCTTATTGGTTGGGAGGATGCACTTGAAGATCTAGAAGTAAATATGAAGCTACGTACAGTAGGGTATTGACAAAATACACCTGAGGCAGCAAAACAATGATGATAGGAGAGTTGAGAGCTGCAAAAAGGCAATTATTTCCCTTGTGGCATCATCAGAAGACATGAAAACATGAAGAAGGTAACTGTGTATGTCAGTTAACCTTTCCTCCTTTTCTGCTTCCCTCAGTTGAAATATGGTGATCGCCTCCCATTATCATTATCTGTCTTTCTCTAAGTAGAATGCCAAGAAAATACACAACTACAAATTTAAATAATGAAGAATTTAGTAATGACTCATACAAAGTCTGGTAAACATACGGAATGGGTAACTGTGAATATATGTTAAAGATTATAAACCTAAAAGGCATAGATGTATTTCTGAAAAATGAGGATTAGAAATAGAATCAAGGAAGTAGTTAGCACCAAATAACTTCTGAAGAACATTTTCCTTCCTTTACTGTGGCCAAAAAAAGTGATTGAAAATTTTCTAGTTGTTTTGTTGGTTTACCCTTGGTTTGCAGACAGTTGGGAAATAATCAGAGTTCTGTCATTTATGTTCCATTTCCTGGTGGTGTCACATGATTCCATTCCATGCTATTTTCAGTATTCGCTGATTTAGATAATATACAAAGTAAGATGGGAAATCATCCTTGTTATGCAATCCAATTTCCCCAAAACTGGAATGGGGAGGCTACCAAAGCTCTTGGGGCACCTACACCTTTCCCTGTCAGAGCTATGCAGGTCACCCATGAGACTCACAGAGAACATTTGAAAATGGAGCCAGAGAAGAAGGTCACCCCTGACAATATGTTTTGCAAAATATTGTCAGGACACTGGGGCAGAAGGGCAGATTAGCACCCGCTTCAGCTGAAATGTCTATTGTAATGTCCAGGGAAGCTGCCAGCATGGCTGTTCTAACTAAACTGGTGTGCAAAGTAACAAAGCACAAGTAATCATGTGTTCAGCATCAGGCAAGAGGTTTTTTCACTATTTTAGTTATAGAAGAAAGTTTTTCACCACATAGTTCACCTTCTACGTTATTGTCTAATCATTAGGCACCATCTCTTGCTCCAAAACGTAGAGCTGCCATTAACAACATGGTTTGTTCTTGATGGCTTTTATCTTAACTCCAACAAATTTAAGATATGCTAAGGTATCAGTCAAAATGTTCCACAGCCTTTCTTAATAAACTGACCTGAACTGAAAGCTTTTGTTTTCTGCTCCCTGAGATTTAGCAGCATGCTTTAATAAAAACTGCAAAGCAGTAACATCACAGCAGCCATGGCTGTTTCTCTATTTGAGCTCATTTCTGGCACTAAGAGATTCATCACACCATGTGTGTGTGATAGTGAAAAACTAGGCCTTAGAAATTTAGCTCATTAATTTTCAGGTAAAATTTAAACTGCGGAGCCATAAAACATGAATTAGGTGGGTGTCACTCTGCATTGATCCTTTAAAGAAAAGGAAGCTGATCATTCTTGTTTTATTTCACTTGGAAATTATTTGCCTGGATTATTTCAATGTTTAATTAAATTCTCATATAGTGCATATAAAATACAAAATAAAATAGTCTTTTGCTGTGCCACTCCATTAAATTCCTGTCACCGAAAGTGTTTATCTTGTTAGCCGTCTAACTTAAACTTGCTCAATGCCAATTAAGCATTTCATATTTATATGTTCAGAATACTTAAATTCTTTATTTTACAGCATTCTTGTTAAACTTTTAATTTTCTTCTTATTTTAATTATCATTTGGGGAGTTCAGTTGCTTTAATAGTGTCTCTGTAATTTACTTTGCTTGTTTGTCATGAGATTGGTGGAGCAATTCAGGATTTGCTTCATGTGAAGAAAATACCACAGGAATATTATACACTTCTATGAAAGATTTTGTTGGCTTTATTTTATAAGAAAGTAAGGCTTATGTTTTAGCTCTTTGCCCTTTTTCTCTGTTGTCTCCATCCTGTTCATGTCTGAAAACATCATTCCAAATGATGATTCCAAACATTTTCCAAATTTGATAGGCATAGGTTGCAATTATTTGCAAATTTCATTACTTCCATGATTGGAAGTAATTCCATGATTCCATGATAACAGGGAATGAGACAAAAAGAAATTATATAACTATTCTATAACTCATTTTTGTACATATTCCAGGGAGGAATAAAGCTGTGTCACTATCTCAGACCCTTTAGATTTTGGAGAACATCTATGGCAGAGAAACCATGTGCATCCATGCCCAGTCATGGAAAAGATCTACCTAGATCTCACAGACATGAGAAGGACTTAACACAACTTCTTTATTACCTGTGAAATTCTAGCATTACACCAAAAAGCATTGCAACCACTGGCAGGGGCACCAGCTCTGCAGACAGAACCAATGATCACATCTTTACTGCTTGTTGAGAATGGTCATATTCCTACCTTCAAAACCAGCAATAAAATTTTAGAAGTTTGAAAGAGCAGCCTCGGTTTGAAATATTCAAAGAACATGAAAAATCATTTCTCTATCTAATATAAACCGAACTCAGTCTATACTGTTAAACAGTTAGCATAGTACCTCAAATGTTTTGCTGATGCTTGCACTGTCCCAAACAATAACCAGTTTGGCTACAGGATTTAGCACAAGCTGAGGAGTATTTCCACTGCAAAGTTTGTGGCCACTGTTTTAGAAACTAAGGAAATATAACCATACAGGCTAGCGCAGTTTCACAGTGTGCCAGTCAAGGAGTGCTTGGTGTATTCAGAAGCAGTCTTCATCTCCAAGGATGTCTACCATGTTACCTGTATTCAAATCTGAGGCCCTTCACTTGGTAAAGATGGGAATAAGGCAAAATATAGCATATCCAAATAGATTGTCTTCCAGGGCAGCATGGAATCGTATTGGAACATCATGGGTTTGTGACAATAAAATGTCAGTCTCCAGATCAGAGCTCATTGCTTTCAGACATACAGCTGTCCTACAGACAACCTCGGCCACAGCACCCACTAATGCACCAAGGAGTGCCGAACAAAGTGTGTTTTCAGAGGCATATTCCATATTCCACCCATGTCTGAAGTGACAGAACCAAAGAATAGTTGAGGTTGGAAGGGACCTCTGAAGATCATCTGGTGGAACCCCCATGCTTTTAATCATTTGTGACCCTTAACCTTTTTTGTCATCCTTCACCATAAGGAAATGATGAGTCTGGTACCATAAAAAATGTGAAGTTTGCCTATGTAACTAAAATCAATACTTCTTCTCAGGTAACAATTCTTCAGAAAAATATGTGAAGTTTAATCTTTTTAGTGTTTCGAGATTCTTGGCTCTAGCTAGTGCTGGTCATTGCAGAAACAACACTATCACTACACAGATGCATTAAAAAATGAAAAAAAAGAATTGGTCTAATACTTCAAATTAACTTAGTTGCCAAAACATTTTAAAAATCTATTGTTTGGTAGCTCTAATTTAACGAGTAAAATATCCATAGAAATGTGGTCATTTTCTCTCCATCCACAAATAAGCTAAGCTAAAAATTCCGTTAATAATTATTCAGGCAATTGTGTCCAGGCATTTAACATGAACAGTTATTCAAAGCAGGAGTGTATTTTTGTCAGTTATGGCTATTTTCTCCCCCACTCATTCTTATCAAAAGTGAGAGTTATCAATCAAAGGACAGTGAGGCAGCACATGTTGCAGAGCATCAAAAGGAACTTGACTGTGCTGGAATAAAAAAAGAATCACTTTTTCTCAGTACTGGTGGCTAATACCTGTTTGACAAGAAGCACACTATAATTCATTGGATATAGCATAGAAGTGGTAGAGATGAGTTCTGCAACAGTCATGACAGTAGTTAAAAATATGTCTTTGATTCAAAAGGTACTGGAGGTAACACACAGAGAAACAGTAGAAGAAGCATCCATCCTCATGACTGAGATGCTGAGTTTCAGCTGACTGCATACAAATTATTGGAGAGCTGAATAGCTCCTACTGAATGATGCCTACCACACTTAGGATATCTATGTGTAGATGTCTAAATTCTACATATCTTAAATTAAATGCCACTCGTACAATTCAAATATGGATCTAACTATCCAGTTACTAAGGAAACTCACAATTCAGGGAGGGGAATTCTTGATTCCCATTTGGTTCTGAGCCAGCAGACCTTGCAGTTTCAAGCTTTTGGTAGTGTGACAACTGCAATCAGCTGTTACCAGGTTGGACCTTGGTAACCAGTCAGTCTCTTCGTATTCAAATGGACACTACAAGAATGTCTCCTGTAGGGCATGTGTTTCAAAGATTGCACAAAAAATGTCAGCTAGCATAGGATAAAACAGCAGCCTTCTTGCTTAGGAGAGTTGGCCATATAATACCAGCTATGCCTGGGATGCATACTGCTGTGGGGTGCAAGTGGGTGTGTTGATAGCAGTTTCTAGGAAATAGAGCCTGCTGTTTATAGTCAAGGCCTGGAGTGGGACAGATTTGGCAGTTAGGCCAAGCTGTCTCCTTTTTTTTTTTTTTCTCTTCTTTTTTTTTTCTTTTGATTTCCAAAATTCTAAATGATTTATCTAGAGAAGAAATTCCTTTGTATTATGTCTTAGCACATTTATATATTAACTTCAATATCACAAACGGGAAATTTTCTATGTTGTAGCATAATAATGGAAAGCATTGAGCAAAGAACAAGTACAGTCCCAGGAAGACAGACATTTCTGTCTTTTCTGTATTATTATGGTATTGCAAAGTAATAATATTCAACAACTGCATCTCTATATACACATGAAGCATTTTCACCCTGAGAGCCTCTTATACTTACTGTGCACAAAATTGTGCTAATAGCAAAGACGCATATTCTATACCTCCCTTTCATCTCAGACTTCTGAAAGATTAACTCAGCATCTTTGGGTCACCTTTCCAGAGAAATAAAGTACATTAGCCTTTGTTCACAGCTAGAGATCTTCAATTTCAGTTACGCTACACGTAGCTTCAGGGTTTTTTTGTTTTTTCTTTTTTCTTTATTCTAGCATATCCAGTAAGCATACCCAGTCAAGATCTTCCACTAGTACCTGCATAAGAATGATTTTAGTTACGCTTGATTACGCTCAGTTTGGTCACAGGATTGTTAAGAAGGAGGAGGGGAAAAAAAAAGAGAGAAAGAGAGAAGGAATAAAAGAAAAATAAAGGAGGACCAACTACAAGCAACACTTGATTCAGAAAACAGCATAAACATCAGCTTGTACTAACAAAGTTGACCCCCACTCAGGGAATCCTCCAACAGTCTTTTCCCATCTGAGAAAACCTTATACAAGTGGGAATTCTTTTGTAATCCACCAAATAACCTCCCTCCCCCTGCCTAAAGAGCTTCCTAGTGTCTCTGATGCCAAGCATCAGGGTCCAACAAGTGTTCCTGTCAGTGTTGAAACACAGCTGCAAAGGTTTAGTATAACTAATGACAACGGGTGATTTCTAATACTGAAAGGTCACTGAGTCACAGTAAGCCACCTGGCCCTACTGCATCTTTGTGACTCACAATTCTTATTATCTGTTATTGTTCTCTATAATAAATACATCAAAATCTTGGAGGAGAAAAAAGAGTCCACCCAGGATGTAGGCATCTTTGCCAGAAATAAAATGTGAAATTAAAATTAAACCCAGCAGCTGCTCCTAAGCAGCAAGCCAAAGAAATAGGCAACTACAATGAAAACAACTCCAGACAATGTCTACATTTTGTGCAAATTTTAATCTTTAAGGTGTCATTTCCTGAAATACTGCCTGAGGAAAATGAACCACAACCAATTCCTCGCACTCCATTACATTTACATGGACCTCCAGTACCAATTTTCTCTCTTACAAAGTTTTTTTTCCTTTACTTCTACATTGGATTCTGGGCCACCTTTAAGATGTAGCTTGACATGTCGTTCCTGGTAGCTCTCCAGTCCCAAGGGGACTGAAGAATAGGTTTCCAAAACCTAATTGTTTGATTTTTATACTGTGAGATTACTGAACAGAAGTCAGGGATGCAACCAAAACCCCAGAGGTCAAAATTCAGTAGCTAAGCTCAGATGCTAAATTCAGGTAGAATCCTCAGCCATGTATGTCTCTTTACTCAAGCTGATGTAGCTGATTCTTGTATGTGTCCTTTGATTGATATCATCCTGAGTCTTATATGTCCTTCATTGTTCTGGTCTTCATTGTCCTTCTGTTCTGGAGCTTCCTTACCTGTTCTGTCACAGGTAAGGAAGCTCCATTACAAAGAAACGTAGCTATCAGAAGATGATTCAAGGGTCTGTTTTATATTTAGCAATTTCTTACATGTGCTGAAAGGGAGAAAATGTGGTACCATCCTGAACCGTGCATGAAGATACCTTCATACATGAAGAGCACTTGTATAGACCTGGTCTCTGCGAATGATGATCCATCATCTCAGCTCCATCATCTCTTGTTCCACTCCACCAGCAGGTTATTAACACTCAACCCTTGGCCAATCCTTAACACTATCGAAGACAAGAGAATAGATCTAACAACATCAGTATGGAAATCCACTTTTCATTCGTAACTGTGTTGACTTTGATCTTTCCCAGGAGAGTACAACGACTAATTCCAGTAAGTGATGATAATTTGTGATAATGAGTTTCACCAAATGAATCTGTGTAGAATGAACTTTTCTTAATCATTGTTCTCAGTTACACTTGCTATTGAGTTTGCTCAGCTTCTCTTTGATTTTAAGTTATGCCAAAGAAGATAAACTTTTGTCCATGCTTGTTTCTCTATGCCACTTCCTTGTGTTTGGCCTTTGAATTATTTCAGTGTTTAATCTCAACTTTGAAGATTTACTCAGGAATATAACAAAGCATTCCTAAATTTTTTTTCAGGAAACTTAAAAACTATGATTAGTTGGCTTACTCAATGGTATATCAGATAGGAATTGCAAAAGCATTATCAAGGGAAAACAAAACCAAAAGAAAATCCAGAATATGATTTCTTCTCCTTTATCGCTGTATTAGAAAATCTCCAGCAATTCTTGATTCAAGGAAATCATCTATTCATGAAAATTGTTCTAAAATTGTTTTACTGTTTCTTTGGTGTTCTTTAGGAGTTGGGTCGGCATTTATAACTTTTTGTTTGTTTTATGACATCCAACACAGTGTAATACTGATCTCGCTTCTGACACCCTGGTACTGCCTTAATGTACAAAACAAATCATCCAAGGAAGATAAATCATAATTTTAATAACTTTTTCCACAAATGCTGAAAAGTGACTAAATACAGCTTTAAAGTCCGCAATTCCATATTTATTTCTTTACTAATCTAAAAATCAGCATTTTTTACTAGTTATCATCCTCTTTCCACAATATCATTATCCTCTAAAGCTTTGTAACTATGAAACTATCTTGGCTCTAAATATCATTAAAGCTATATGAATTCTTTGTTACTCTTTTATTTCATCCTGTAATTAATAATGTTTGACCATTTCTGTGTTTTTGTCACATTTTAATGGAGCCAGAAGTGCATAATTTCAGGAGCTAAACAAGGCAGTGAACAAGTTGCTGGCAGAATAACTCCTAATCTGGTAATGTTCCAAATTTGCCCCTCTAGTTTGCTGGAGAACATCTGAATGTCAGTTTCAGATAGGTTTTGTGTCAACACTCCTCCAAATTTACAAAAGGTTTTTTTTTTTTTAATCCTTTCATTACTCTTGAGAGGACAAGATTCGTAGGAGGTCAAATTAATATTATCTAAACTAAACCAAAAACTATGTTTCTTAATTCTTGTTGCTCTCTTTTTTTTCAAAATTGAATACAAAATTAAACGGTTTTGATGGTCTCCAAATGTGAAAAATTGCCATTTCCTCTCATTTCTCATTTGATTTTCAGGATACTGGAATCTTAAGTACAGTTCATGTACAGGATTTTTACTGGAGCATAAACTCCAATTTTAAAAGATACTAAGTCTTCAGTGTTTAAGCCAAGGATTCAAACAACTACGGGAACACGGGTAGTCACAGCAGGGCTGTGATGGCACCATTTGCACTCTGTTTAAAAAATGTGCAATTAGGACAAGCAGTTTTATTTGGGCTTAGTCCAATCAAGGTCTTCTGGGGTTGCAGGCAATTTTAAACACATGCCATTTTTCTCATTTTCATTCTTTGTGATACCAAAAATGTCTTTGCAAAAGGAAAGTCTAGGTAGTTCCACTGCAGAAAAAACTCTGTCATGTGACATGACAAGAGATAAGACTTCAGGGCAAAGTAATTTATCAACTAACTCTCCTTCTTGAAAGAAGCACACAAAGACAAAAAAAAAAGAACAAATACAATAAACTAGAATTTCCTCTTTGTCTGATGAGTTTAACATATCTTAGGCACTATATTTCATACAGAAGTTCAGCCTATAAAAAAAGACCAAGCCTTCTATATTGTATGAAGACAGTTTCAATAGGTTTAAAAAATTATGTACAACACTGTAAGAAGAAATATTTCTGCTTTGCTGTGTTGAAGTTTTTCTTTACCGAAAATATCAAATTTTTCTTTCTTACCAAAGCAATGAAATCTTTCTTGATGAAAAAAAAAAAGTCTGAGCTTTTTGTTTGCTATCTAGATTTGGGAGGAATATAAGTATTGAAATATCAAAGTTTTAAAGTTTGCTCAATGATGAAAGTAGAGCAGCGTGAAGAGGTTTATATTCACTCTAACACTAAAGTCTCATTTTGTAGGTTAATTTTTATTTTTAACTCAAAATTTTATCCATGAAAATATTTCCACTGTCAGTAAGGTTAAAAGAAATTGTGAAAAAAATCATTTCTTGCTTTTGAGTTTGCAGCATAGTAGTACGTTATATTTAGTCAGTCATTTTAATCAGACTAATATAAGGGGGAATATCTTTATTTCAGTAGCTTTAACAATTAATCCTTATGTGACAGTCTGAATATATCTTGGAGGTTTTAGGATTTCTCAGCAAAGTAGCATTTTTTAAGACATAATTTTATAGAATGTTCTTCCAGGTATGAAAAATACAATCAGGTTCTTTGTCAGTCACTAATTGTATGTAATTTATTTGTGAAATGTGTTGCCACAGCACTATCTTCATGCAGAATGTCAGCACATTTGGGATTTTGACAATTCTTAGTAGAAAACTAAATACTGGCTTCAAGAAGCTCTGTAGCATTTGAGATTTCAGCATAAGTCTATAAATGAATGAAAATCCATGTGTGGAATGACTTGACATTTTGGAAATGTCTGTTTGTCACTGTCAGTTTGATTTTAAGACTTTCCAAGTACTACAAATTGCCAAAAGCAGCCATGAAGGAGGTCAGTATCTTTCGGTTGCCATCACATAAATAGCATCAAATAAATCTATTTTTCTTGGGGGTGGGGGTGGAGAACGAAAAAAAAAAAAAAAAAAGAAGAAAATAAAAGTGATCTATTCTATCCCAGAGTAAGAAAGAAAGCTAAAACATTGTGCCTATAATCTATTTTCATCAGAGCCATCTGTTTCCAGAATCACTAGTATGTCCAACTGAGTAGTGATGAAGATGACTCTTGGGTTTCTTGGAGTCTAGCATGAAAGATGGAATTCTTCATAACATCTTAATGACATTTTAAAACTAACATCAAATCTTTCCTACCGTGAATTTGCAGCACAGTGAGGAATATGCATGTGTGCTGTGGATTGCCCCTGATATCCCTCCAAAGCAGATATATATCCATATTCAAAGTAGCTGGAAATTGGACTTTAGTCACTTTTCTAAGCATATTCATCTCATGCTGTAAGAGATATGTGTAGTACCTCAGACTTCCACATGTCTAGCTGGTGTGATACTAGATTAACAGACCTGTAAGAATGTCAAGGGAAAGTCAGGTATGATGACACAAGGACGGCAAATGCCACCAGGAGATTCTGTTCAGGCTGTGGCCAAGCGAAATGCTAGCAAATGCATTCCAAAGGAAGGGAGGAGCAAATTATGGAACCATACACTCTTCATGAGTATTCACTTCTTATAGTAGATGAAGGTGAGTACTGCTATTCGCGTCTGAACACATTTAAGTTAAAAAAAAAAAAAAAAAAGTGAGTCCTTTTCTTCCCATCAAAGACTAAATCCCATAGGTAAATTTAAATCTAATGGAGAGAAGAACAAATGCAAGGAATTGATAGAGCGTAAGCAATCAGACCATGCTCAAGGCATCCAGAAATGCTGCTCATCTCAGATGGAGAGGTACTGAAGTGCCTGCACTTTCTTCTTCATCTTAGGACCAAATCCAGCTGTCATTGTGCTGCATTCGCAAGGACCATAAAAAGTTTACCACAGGTACTTACTTCCATCCCTGGATAGCCCCACTAGATTTGAGTGTGATTATTTGTAGGAAAGGACACCTAAGTTTGGAGAACACATATAGGAGGTGGCAGAAAAGAACCATCCAGATGCCACAGAGGAAAACAGAACCACTGTTATACCTCTACAGACCTATCAGTGCAATGGACAAAGTAGTCAGTCTTATTTAATGCCAACAGTCTTGCTGCCATATGCAAGATCTGCTTATTTCTTCTCTTTACTAAGCTCGCTCCGTATCAGCCATTCTGCATCTGACCACCTCTTGTTCCTCACGGGAGAATCTGCAGCAATGATATGGTGAGTGTGTTTTGAATAGTAGAGGAATGTCTACAGTATAAGGCAAATATCACTTAGAAACTCAGCGTGGCTTTTAAATAAATGATCAAATCATTTTGCTGATTTGAAGAAGCTTTTATTTCAAATGCTCTCATTTTCACATAGGTCCATTGTACAATTTTTAATGAAAAGTAGCACTTTTAAAAGCTGCCTGGTTTTCTAAAGAGAGATTTCAAAAATGCTGATTTTTTTTCTCCATTTCATTCTTCCTTGGTGCTGTGTGGTTCCTCCTTTTTATGTTCTTTGCTTTTTAAAGAAACTTGCAAGTCATATGAGTAATGTTCTGAACAGCCCTGGATCACAGAAAGGTGGAGGTTGGAAGGGACCTCTAGAGATCACCCAGTCCACCAGTCCAACCCCCTGCTCCAGCAGGGACACCCAGAGCACGGGGCACAGGGTGACATCCAGGTGGGTTTGGAAGATCTCCAGGGAAGGAGACTCCACTGCCTCTCTGGGCAGCCTATTCCAGGGCTCTGTCACTCACAGGAAAGAAGTTCTTCCTCACATGAAGGTAGAACTTCCTGTATTTCAACTTGTACCCATTACCCCTCGTCCTGTCACTGGCCACTACCGAGAAGAGTTTGGCCCCATCATTCCCTCAGGTACTTATACATATGGATCAGATCTCCTCTCAGTCTTCTCTTCTCTCGGCTAAACAGGCCCACCTCACTTACGTAGTCTTTCCTCACGCAATAGATGCTCCAGTCCCTTAATCATCCTTGTGGCTCTACATTGGACCCTCTAGAAGCTCCACATCTCTCTTGTCCTGGGGAGCCCAGAACTTCACCCAATACTCCAGGTTTGGCTTCGCTAGAGGAGAGAAATTCAACTACAGAATATATCCACCCCTTTCCTTCCACTTGTTTTTCACACAAGTTCAAACAATCTCCATGCTTCCTGCAACAGCACTTATTTTAAAGGAAATTCATCTTTTAAATATAAATAGAAAAACTGTCTTATTGCAGCCTCTAGTTTTGAAAACTGTAGCATGTATCTATGAAATGTATATTAGAGCCACCAAAAATGAGAACAAGGTCATTCTTTTCTTTGCTTTTATTAGACCTTGTAGCATTTGTTAACTGTTAGGCAAGGATGCTTTCTCTTTAGATTAAGAAGTAGTGCTGGACAAGGTGAATATAATATTTGCTTATATTAAGTTGTACAGTGAAAACATTGACAGACCTATGAGAAAATTTCCAAAAATGCATACTATTATGTTATAGCAATTATGGCTAATTACCTGGCATCCCACGCATGCAGAACAGACTTGGAAGAGTCAAAAGCCAAATGGATACATTTCCACTGTTAGAAAATTATGAAAGATATGAGAGGAAATGAACAAATTATCTTAATCCATTTGTGCAGTACAGGAATAACCACTCAGAAAATTGAAGTGCTGCATGTTCAGAACTATGAAAAGTGACTGTCTTGGTTTGATTCACTTCCTTTGCCCATCTAAAACAAATGAATAAATAAATACATCATTTCAAAACTTTCATAACTTTTACACCTTTTACACCATTGTTCGTATTTTACACCATCTTCTCATAACCTTACAGGAATGTGTGATTCAGAAATAGGAAAGTAGTAATTGGAGAACAGGTTTCAAGATGTAAGCAGAGTGAATAACTACTTTTTTGTTGGTTTAAGCTGTAATTAATTACAGCTTTAAGAAGCAATAATGAAAAAAGCTACAGGGAAGTTTTCATGAATATGATGCAGTCTAATTGAATAGACTGAAAATTGCAACCCTCATCATATGGAAATTGCTGATGTTTCAGAATCTGGCATAGCGAGATCTCATTTTCTTTTCTCCATCTTGAAACATGGCAAGCTATCGATACTCTGCTTTATATAATTAGAAACGGAAATAATTAACTCACAGCAATAAGATCTGAATAATCATTAATAATGTGGTGAAATCTTACTTTTTTTTAAAAAAAATAATAATTTACAAAAAAATCCCATTACAACTGAATTTTTCCAGCTAGTTGTACCTTTCAGGACTGTTTCTGGATCGGTGGAGTTCAGGTACCATCCCAATGCATAGAGCACTGACCAGACTAAAAACGTAATCTCAGCAAAGAAAATCGAATCACTTTTCTTTGGGAAGAAAACCAACCAGTAGCACAAAGAAAGCTAAAAGGATATCAAGGAAGGAAGTAGTAGGTACCTCCCTAGGTACCCTCATATACTTTTCTTTAAAAGGAATTCCTTCATGAGTCAGAAGATCAGTACACGTCAAATTCTTTTTAGTCATATCTCTACTAATGTTTAACACACATTTGCTTTGAATTATTAAACTCAATGCCCTAATATTAGAAAAATATTTGTGCTAGTCTGAAGAATACAGGTTTCATCTTTTTAAAGAGTGCCAACAATACTTAGGAACTTGCTAAAAGACATTGATTTCTTTTAAGTATTTGTGTACGTATACTTATTTTGAATGAGCCTCCTACACATTATTTCAATGTAAACAGTAGGTGGCAACAAACAAATTAATGCAAGGTCACAGAAATACTGCAATGTTCAGAATTATAAATTTATCTTAGGTGAGATTTGGATATCCTGTCTGTTGTATCATGCTCTGGCATGATGCTCATCTGCGAGAAGAAATAAATAGTCATAAAGAGATTTATTCCTCTTATTTCAATTGGTCTAGCAAAGCAAAGGGAAAGGAAGCAGAAATACACATATAAAAACAAAGAATTAGCAAAATCACAGTGGGGAAAATAATCTGCTATCACTTGTTTAGAGTCTATGAGAAAACATTTTTAAAAAATTTAATGCTTATATACAGAATATTCCTACTAAACTAGTGACTGCGTAACCGGTCACCTTAAGGAACTCTAAAAAGTTTGAACAATACAGTACAGTTTTTTCTTTGTCTCTCCTTTTTAGCTAGAGCTGAATTCTGATCTTTTCACTTCTCCCAAAACTCCAGATCAGCCTCTTTGGTGGGCGCAGATGAAATTCAACCCCTTCAAGTGAGGGGGAGTTTCATTGCTCTCTTCATAAGGGGTGGTATTTTAACCTATTCTTCTTCATGTCTTCAAGTCTTCCAGCTACTTTTAAACTTTGGGAGTGATATATAATTGGTTAGAAAGAGTCATTGGATTCCCTGGCATTGGGCCAATTTCTTATTTCAAGCAGTTAACGTCAACATCTGGGGACTGCACAGAACTATACCTTCAATGTCCATTTGCACCTAGCCCTGTAGAAGCCATTTCCGTAATGAGGACCTCATTTCTAAACTCATTTCTAAACTATCTGTAGTCCAGCAGATCATGTCTCCTATTGTTGCTCCTTTTAAAGCAACAGATACTAATGTCCCCCTGAAAGATTTCCGAAAAGTGGCCATGTACTGGTCTACACAATCCCATAGCCTCTGAAAGCATACACTGATTCTTATTTTTCCCTTTGCTTAAATTTGTGGGTCATGTTCCTTTCCAATTCAGTATGAATCAAATTTTTTCATTATATTAGGCAGATTCAGGTCACCACCTTCTTCCAACTGAAAAAGTATTTTAAATGTGTCTCATGGCTTCTCTCAGCAGTCCATGAAAGAAAATAAGTTGGGGTTTTGCCTCTCTCTCTCTCTTTTTTTTTATTTTGTCTGTCTGTAGAGCTATAGGACAACATCTAAATTACAGCTAGAAAATTTTGTTAGATCCATGATTTCTTTGACAGCTACAATAAGTAATAATAAAAATTATGGGTAGTCATTTAGCCTCATTTTCCTGCTTTTTATTACTATTTTTTCATATTCATTCAGTATTTACAGTGCTTAGTGTCTTAGATCCTACAAAATACTGGATCTACACAATAATAGAACATGTGCAGTTAAAAAAAATGCACTTCTAAAGATTGATAAGAATCTCATCAACAACTCTAACAACAAATTAAGGTCTTTAATATCTCTGATAAAGAGGAAATAGGTGCCTAAAATATTCCCAGAAGGATATGGCAGTGAGACACAGGAATCCATCTCTTAGTTGCCTGCTCAGGCTATTTTAATTCTTTTCTCAACCATCATTTACTCCTATTAATGATTACAGCAGTCCAAGCTAATTAGAGACACTTCCTTCTTGTTTTCTGATTGGTATTTTTATTAGTTTTCCAGTATTTTACCAATATATAACTTTCAATAGGAGGTTCTCTTTTACCCAGAAATAGAATGGCTAAAAGAGAGTTTTCTTTCAAATGTTCTCCCATTTATTCTACCAAGGATAAATTTTACCTATTCTGTAATTCAAGATCACAGCTAAGCTGTGGGTCTGTTATTTCAATTCAGTTTCGTCTCTGCAGTGCAAATAAAACCTTGTCAAATCCTTTTACTCCTTGCTACATACACCGATTAGACTAAATCTACTAAATCTTTTGGATGAGGCATGTTAACAGAGGGGATGTGGTGTAAATACGTACACAAAGCAATCGGATGTCCTTTGTCTCTTCTCTCAAGTAGCCATATGAGCAGCATTTTGGGACAGGAGTCCTCGTCATTTTCTTTTTTTTCTTTCTCCCCATTCTGTCAGTTGGAGAATTAACTATAGAGACAGTCAAAAGCTGCTGGGCCAATTGTGTTTATCTTGTTCCACCCTTGCTTGGAAGAGTCCTCCTGTTGTTGTGCACCAAGCAAATTTATTCTCCTCTTTAAGAGATGTTGTAAAACTTGATTCTTCCACTAGTCTGTTCAACACAGTAGGTTGCTTGTATGTTCTTACCTTAAGTATCAGCTTAGTTTTGCATTTGCACCTCCTTCAAAAAGAGTTGCAATTCCTCTGTCTGCTGTGAATCTCCACTGCTCTCTATCAACCAGCACTATTACTATTATCTTCTTATATGCTTGTATTGCATTTATAATGAAAGTCTTTGGAGTAAAAATGCCAAAAATCTAAGTGACTTGCCATGGTACTCCTTAAAAACCTATAACATGCCTATAACATTATAGTCAGACTGTGAAAATCACAGAAATTTGAGGTAGGAAAAAGAAAAAAAGAACTAAGTCATTTAATTTCTGTTAATACTGTAATCTTTTACTACCAGTTAAACAGTAACAGGTCTGCTTTCACTAGCATACTAATAAACTATACTTCTAAGAATTCTTGACTCTATTGCACATATTTTGTGCAATTGCTGCCCTTATTGTATCTGAAACTTAAAATACAGATGTGTTGGCATCTTGTCCTGAGGTCTCAATTGCCTTTGCCACTTTCACTTTTATAAATCTCTAAGTTTTTATTCCCAAAACAGATAGGTAGCAGGTGTACATGACAGCTCGACTATTATGATGATGTTTGTTAACTTGGCCAATGCTTGTCAACAGGGATGTGGCCTGAAACTACTAATTTAAGTTATGCAGGGCATAGTCTGCTTTCCAAAGGTGGATTTCTTTGCTATTTTTCTCTCTATATACTTCGAACTATGTAACCTAGAGGTTGAAAGACTTCTGCAGCTCCTAATGATCCCCAGAGCCCTAGATCCTCTAAACTCACATTTGTTTGTGCAACAGCTAGTTCCCCATGCTCTTATAATAATTTAAAGGGTGGCATTGAAACTGTTGCCAGCAGCAGCTATGTATCTAAGTATTGTCTGCTTTATTTCCCGATAGTATAATGTATATTAGAAAAATGAAGCAGAACTCCCCGTGACCAGCTCGAGAATTAGATAAAAATACAGCAGCTGGGAGAGCAGATATCACGGAGTAGGTATTCTATGAGCAGTATATGTATTTTCTGCCACTTTTATAGACATTCATCTGTTATTAATGTCAAATGTTATAAACATCTTTTCTAAGCCTTTCTGTATTTCTGCCTTTCAGTCCCCAACATTTTATTCAGCTGAGTTTAGTTCTTTTTCCAATTTATTTGTGATGGAGAAAGGCAGGAAATAAGAGGGAACTTCTCCTCTCATACCTTAAAGGTGCTCTTCATCTCTTCCTACAGATAGTACGTACACCAGTGAGGTGCACATGGTTTTCTCTGGAGGTGAGTCTTTATATAACATTCTTTTTTATGCCTTCCTGACTCAAACTGTGCTTTTTCCACTTCTCTGTTTCTGGATAACTTAGCTAGTTCAATCTCCTTAGGTAGTACATATCAACCTTCCACTTCTTTAGCCTTCTTTATCTTACCTATCTGCTTCTTGTCACTTCTCTGCAGCAATATCTCAATTTTTCTGCCTCTTTAGCCATGCTGTTTCATTTCTATATATTATCAGACATTTCTTCAGTTTCAGGATTGAAAACTGTATGATCCAAAGGTCTCATGTGAGCAGTCTTTGGAGGATCCCAGCATCTGAAATTTTAGAAACATTAAGAAATGTTATCAGGTGAGCTCTGTTCTCAGAGGCATAAGGAAAAAAAAAAGAAAAGAAGAAAAAAAAAAAGGAACAGATTAAAATCAAATATCAAATATACTAATATTAAATATATTAATATCAAATAGCTCTGGCTACACACTTAATAAAAAGTCTTTAAAAAGCTGATCCTCCTTTTGGCTACTAAACATCTGGAGATCAGGCTCTTTGGAGGTTGTTTGAAGTAACACTGACTCTTTAATCCTCAGTGTTAATGGGCCAGAAGGAGATTTTACACATTGAAAACCAAAGAACTCCATCCATTTGCCTTGTATTGTGACCGAAAATTTGAGTTTTACTAACGTATATTTTGCAGCAAGTTGTAGTTCTGAATGCAGAAAAAAAGGTCTCTGTCTTAACTAGATTGATTTTTTTTTCCCAAGGGGCTAACTACCCTCCCTGAAAATGACCAAAACAAAACTTTTCATTTAAATGGAGAATGAAAATTATTTGCTCTTTTTATGTACCAGATATCCAGTACTTCACTGAAAGCAGTACAAGAGAAAGTTATGATGGCTCACCACACAGGGACTAGATATAACAGTGAAATACAAATGAACAAATCCACATAAATATACAATAACTCACTTGAGCAATGATTTCTCAAGACTCATTATATCTAATTCTATTTAAACAGGGATACAGACAGTTTGTGCTCCTCTCAACCTGTAATTAGGAGCCCTACTTCACAAACACGAAATTGCATATAAAAGTATTATTTTGTAAAATGTTCCCAAAGCCACTTTTTTCATAAATTAAAATGGTTAGATCAGCATTGCATTCTTTGTCATTAAGGTGGTGCAGCATGTTCTTCCTGGACCTAATTATCCATTTGCTAAATAATTATCTGTTCTCCATTTTGTATGATTTAGGCAATTTGTTGTGTAAGAAAGAATGGGTCTGATTCTCAATTACACTGAGGTATATTTAACCCCCTTCACTTCCCTTAAAACTAGTGGAGACATTAAAGAGGAAAAATCCCACTAAGTATGAACCTATGACTTGCCGATGATTCCAGGGATAAAGATTTTGTCCTGGAATCACACTGTCAGTCCCGGGCTTGACTTGACTGAAAGAACATTCATTAATCTTTTGGGGTACTCTGAAAAGTCTGTCACAACTTCCTATGTGCAGAGCAAAACAAAATAGCAGTTTCTGCTCCTTAGTTAATAGTAAGTTAATTCAGTTCTACTCCCACATTCGGTGACCCATATTCCCAAGAAAGAAATGAAGTCGACTGCATTAGGGAAAAAGGAAAGAGATAATAACTTTGAGAAGGGCAGGTTTTATCTTGTGTTGAGCTGGGATGCATCATAAATAGGATTCCTTAGCTTCTTTGGTATAAGTAATATCCCTTGAAGAAAAGATATCTCTGTCTGCTTTTGTATTTTTCTTTCCTATTTCTTGTTTAATCAGCTTAAAGATCAGACTCGTTTGCGGATTGCATTAGTTAAAAAAAAATCACTAAAAAATGCAATTTTTCATTTAGTTTGCATATATCTGCACATTACTGCAAAAAGTTTCAGTTGAATATATTGTTACCTTGTGTGGAATATCTGGCCTCAAAGTCTTATTCTTCCAAAAAAATTATCATACAGGAAGTTTAACTACTAACATACTGCTTGACGGTTGCATATACATCAAAGGTCCAGGAACACTCAAATTATACTGAGAGAATGATTCTTCGTGAATTTATTATAACTTGCAAAATTATATGTTAAGAAGAGTTTTGAAGATGGTAAAGTGACCGCTAAAACTCTTCTGTAGAAGGCTGTAAAAACTGTACATTGTTAAGGCTGCAAAATTGGTACTATGTTGCAATAGTCTGTGATGCCTATTTGAAGCAAAAAAATGACTATGATGTCTGAAACTATAAGAGACAGAAATCTAAGATCTGAATCTGTATTTTTCAGAGGACAAGTAACCTGGTATGTCACTCAGATAGGCAGTGGAACCTTTGCTTTCAGCATCCTCCTCCAATTGTATGGAATTTCATCATTTCCAAAAGGCAAAATATTTTCCAATATTGAATACTTACTTAAAAAATGCTTTGACTAAGTAGGAAGAAAGAAAAAGCTCTTTCTGTTTTCAGTTTATGTGCTGACTGATTTTTATGAAGCTCTTATTCATTCTTAGCATCTGCTGTCTGTTTTGAAATGGCCATTGGTGACATTTATCTATAAATATGATAGTCTTGATGGGAATCTCAAAAAGGTGAAGCATCAATATATGATGATATCCCCTGCATTCATTAATTTTCTTCAAGGATTTTAAAACACTTTGTGACAGAATATTTTGTCACTTTGTGACAGAAATACAAGACAGAATATTTTTTCCTTAAAGATCACATGCAATACACTCCAAGAGTAGAGCCGAGAATATTTTAAAAACTTATAGTAAGGTTATCCAGCAATTGATAGGCAAAAATGAAAAACAATGTTTCCACTCAATATTACTTGAGGAGTAGAATTTGAAACAGAACTACAGAGGTCCTATTCTTAATGCTAATTAAATGTGAGGAAGAATTTTTAGCAATTTTTTAATTAAATTCTTTTGAATTATATTGTCCTGATATTGGTCCACCTGTGATAAATTTTATATTTTTATTTGTCAGAACTCAGAAGTCTAATCCTTACAACTGTTAAACAAGAAATGTCAAAAGTGCACAACTGGACCAAAGATCTCTCTAGTCCGTGGGTGCCTCATAACTGTTGTTTAGTGATTAATGTAAGCATAAGGAGAAGAATATTTAGTTGTTAACTCTCAGTTTTTGGCAAGCAGTAGCTTAGGGATTTCTTGAACTAGGGACTGATTCAGTCTTTGATAGTTTAGATAAGTGTTTTCCCAGTAGCTTTTCTACAATTTCTCTTTTTTTTCTTCTTTTTATTTAATCATGTTCTTTTACATTTGATAGTACCCAGTGCTGATATGTTGCAGTATTTCAGTGTGTGATGTAAGAAAAAAATCACTTTTTTTCTTTAGAATTTAATGTTTACCAATCATTTCTTCAGATGTTTCTTGTTACAGTGTTCTAAGAAGCATTAAATAAGCTTCTCTTTCCTCTTTCAACATTTTCCTTTCCCTTTTCCAAAGGTCCTTTTTTTATATATTGACCAGAAATGGAACATTAGCTTAGAATTTCTTCTGAAATGTTTTCTTTTCTCGAATTCTGTTAAAAAAATTAAAGTGCAGAAATGTACAGAGGGATTTCAATAAATCAAGAAGCAGCTAAAACAATAGATATCCTTCTCAGTGGGCATTAACCGTTATTTCTCACTGGTCATTAGCGCTGGAGAGCTGACAGTGCATGAATTAGTACAGAAGAATTAATGGGCCACATCTGAAAAGATAATAGCTGAGCTATTAAACACAGAAAGAACCTAAAGGAAAAACAGGCAATGCTGAGGAAAGATTCAATAAGAAAATACTGCACTAGGGACTTTGTATATGAATACATATTCCATAGACTACATATACAGTGTTACAGGTAGTGCTGTTAAAAGTATCTGCTTCCATTTCTAGAGCTCACTCAGTTTCACAATCCTAAAATACCTACACCAGCATCACACCATGGCCCACCAATGTGTGACTGTGCCTGATTGACATGAGCAATATCACACAGAGCACAGAGCTCTTTGGCTAAGACCTCCTGAGGAGTCAGCTTTAAGGCTGTCGCTATGAAAAATTCTGGACCACTATAGTAAACCTTTTAGAACTCAAGTGGGCTGGTTGTCCCTATTCACAAAAAGAATCACATGGCCAATAAGCCAAGCTGAAGATGACCTGACCTTCTGGATGTGGAAAAATGTTGCAGTTTGAAAGCTGTAGTGGTTGCGAGGAGGGGAGGGAAGGGTGGGGGGGAGGAGATATCAAATCAGTAACGGATTCACAGTCTGTGGACTGTAGGCCCGATCGCCTTCCTAGGAGTGAATCGAGTTCACATATAGTGTGATAAACTATAAGCTCGACTCTGGCAGTATGGGATTCACGAACAGTTTGTCAACTGTGAGTCCGATCACTCGCCCCCCAAACAAGTAGTCGAGTTCACAAACAGCATGGTTTATTCAAATGCAGCATTTACAAAGCAGGTTTCGGATGTCAGTATAGGAAATTCTCTACTACAGCGTGGGGTTTTTAGCTAGCTCTGATGTACAAATGTGCAATCATCACTCACCGCAGAAGATGGGAGAGGGCTCTCAGTCTCGGGTCTCCTCAGGCAGCATCCCGACCCGAGGTGGGGAAAGGAGGATCAGCCCGTCAGCTGACCCAGGATTTACGATGGATTCTTCCTTCCTCCTCCTTAGTCTCCTCAGGCAGCGTCCTGACCTGAGAGGGGGAAAGGGGGTTCAGCCCGTCGACTGACCCAGGATTTACGATGGAATCTTCTCCCTCGCCCATCTCATCCTTAGTTCACCTTTTATACTTTTCTTTACATTCAGGTGGAGCTTGAGTGAATATAGTCATACTTAATATTGTTATTTATTGGTGAAAAAGTTTCTCGCTTTCATTTAAAGGTACAGTCAATCGAAAATTTAGGGCACATGCTCAGTGAGGAGTGGTCATACCTCAGAGGCGGGTAGCTTTTGGGATGGAGGTGTGCGTTGGCATTATAATGAGCTTGTAATGCGCAAAGTTCAAGCAATGTTCATCTGAAAAGAGTGATTTGCCACCCTTGCTGGCTCAGCACTGGACATGTTACCATATATCTCCCATTGGGCAGCTACTGTGCGGCTTATCAGCAGCCCAGCACAGGGAGTTTGGCCGTGGGGCTTTCACTCTGCTCCATCCTCTGTTACTCCCCCTTGCAGCTGCGAGGAGGGCAGATTGTGTGGCGCAGAGAACTGTGGTGGAGCAGGGTCCGTGCATACCAGCCATCCTGGAAGCGGCAACTGTGTATTACCCCAAGCAAACTGCTGTAATGCCAAAACTTCTGTTAGGCCCTAGGCTTTCTCTTAAGTTTCCCCTTTTCCAGGCCATTCTTCCATACTGGGCCTTGGTCCTACTAGCAGTGTTTCTCTCTGCTGTCTCACCACTAATTGAGGGCTCACACCAGCTCTTCTGACTGTTCCCTCTCTAACAGATACTGTAGTGAAAAAAGAGAAAGAAAAAGAAAAAGAAAAAGAAAAAGAAAAAGAAAAAGAAAAAGAAAAAGAAAAAGAAAAAGAAAAAGAAAAAGAAAAAGAAAAAGAAAAAGAAAAAGAAAAAGAAAAAGAAAAAGAAAAAGAAAAAATAAAATGTAGTTTCTAACTCTCACACTTTCTTCCAGACATATTTTGCAGTTTACTTGGTTGACCTTCTGTACCATATAATAATTGCAAATCTTCTTAACTTCTTAACATAACTGAATTTCTTTAATCAGAAAAAAAATGCCAAATCTAATAACAGCATATTCAAAGCTACTGTGGTTTGGGCATGCCCACTGGTCTCTTCTATTTGTTTCCTCTTTGCTCCACCAGTTGTGCAAAGGGCCTCTCCTCCTCTGAGCTCCCCCACCTTGTAACTCTTGGGGAAAAGAGGTAGGAAAGGAGGAAACACTCTCATGCCTGCCCTTTGCCATCAGGCTAATTTGAACAAGACACTCATATGGTAGTTCAACCTTAACTACTTTACATGTAGTGAATTGAACAAAATTGGATCTTTTTTTTCCCCAATTCTATCCTTTAAAACTTCCAAGGAATATCCCCAGAAAGCCCATAAACAACACAGAAATGAGGATGTGGCATGAGAATCTAAACAGTCTCTGGACACATAGCAGAGATTACCAATGTGTAAAGGTAGTGATGCTTACAGTAAAACTAAGATTTGCAGATTGAGTTGTAAGGGAAGGAAATCTCTCTACCTAGACATTAGGTATAAATGCTTAGCTTCTGAAACAGATTGCCTTTGTGGTCAAAGATAAAGACTTCAAGAGGAACAATACGTTGTGTCCTGAAATTGGCCTCTAGGATGAGATAAACCAGCTTCTAGAAGAGTTGACTTTTATCTGTGGTTTCAGAGATGACCTAGGTGCCTTTACCTCTTTCATTGATTTTTAAGTAGGCTTCTTATGTCATGTCATTTGTATGTCTGAGTGCACTGGACAATCATAGGAGACCAGTGGAGCAGCTGCAGGACTGACGAGAGCCCTGTGCTCTTCTGGACAGGCAGGCAGGGTGTCCTAGAGCATCTCAAATGACTTTAGATACTTGTGTACATACAAATTAGTTGAGCTGCTACTGATAAGAAAGGTGAATGCACATTAATTGTAGCATTATGGATGGATAAAAATACAGGTACTTAATAAGCTTTAGTATTAAAGGTTTTAATATTATAATAAACAACACTATTATTTTATTATTTATGTTCTATTTATGATGCATATGTTTTCTTGTATTCTTTATTGCCTCCAATTTGAGAAATGGAGAATTACAGAACACTACGCTGTAAGAGCTTGATCTAATAATAAACAGTTTGCTTTTACTGTATGAAATAAGCATCTTCATCCTCTCTGGGTGACATTTGTCTGAATTAGAACAAAAGCAGTTATATGGATACAAAAAGTTTCTTCCCTGAGATAAGACCATGCTTATATATTATCTTCAGACTTTGGCTACAAAGTGTTCTTTTAATATGGTCATTGATGTTTATTTTTTTCATATATATTTTTATTTTTTAAATAATTCACTAGGAAAAATAGTTTTATGAGCACCATAGAAACTGTTTCATGTGAAGAATGGGACAAAAATTCCTGTAATCTGGGTACAAAGGCAATAAATAATAAAGTACAGAAAGAGAAGAACAAATAAAGATTAATTAAGATGCAAAAGAAATAAAGACTAAAATACCTGCACAAATTACAAGAATTCAAACCAGAGGGTAGGGAGGTTTGGTGATACTAAAGCTTCCAAGTCTCAGACTTTTTTTGGAGCCATAGAAATAGAAAAGAAAATACTTAGGAAACCTTATAACTTGCTTGGTTGAACTCACTGAACTTCCCATTAGCATTTTCTACATGACATATAATATGATAAGTTATAATAGAGAGTGAAGATTTAGAAATAAATGTTCCCTGGCCTTTGTCTTTACAAATCTATCCTGTCATGCTGTGGAGTTTACTCAGTGGCAACTTTTGAAACATAAACAATCAAATGCCTCTATTCATTTACTATTTCTCTCAGAGCTACAGCAAGTGACAGAGTCACAGATGAATTGTTCTTTATTTTACCTTTATTCTTGTTAGAATACCTGTAGAAAAATAGTTGGGAAAGGATTTTCTAGTGGTCCACACGCTATGTCCAAACACAGCCTCTTACACTCTTTTAAACAAATGAAAAAATGTGTGATCTGTGAATATATCATCAGTATATGCATGATGGAAAGTTGTCTCCTCGGTAAAACTTTCAGAAAATGACTATAAATAAATTTGGGGGGGAGGGGAGGTCACTGAAAGCTTTGGGTATGAGAGAAAGATTTCCTTCAAAAATGTAGCTCTTTGTAAAGAGTTATATACATTCCCCATGGACTCATTACTGTCAGTTGGAGTCATTACTAGTGAGGTTATATCTCCCATAGCCCCAGTTTTTTTACTTGTTTGTGTTTTTGAAGATGGAAAGTTGTTCAGCAAGAATTTTCTGGCTGTGATACATAGTGGGCTATATATTCCAGTAAAGGTCATGGCTTATCAAAAGTAAAGGTGCAAGGAATGAAATAACTTCTCCAGGAGCTGCCTTTTAAAGAAAAATCATTTAATTATTTCAGAATTTAGTGGAAAGAATAAATATTTTCCAATGACATTCTCTACTCCACAACTAAGCTGTTGAGAACTAATGAAAATTGTAACTATATATTCTTTATGACAACAGAAAACTCAAATTAGTTGGGCAGTTCATGTGCTAAAATCTCTATCGAGCTCCTTGCTGATTATTATTTCAACACTGCCTTGTTCTTCCCACCTTCCTGTACACATTTCTTGCCTCATACTCAGAAAGTGAGCATGCAGAGCAGAATGCAGAGCACCCAGAGCTCCTAGAACTGCAGGAAACTTCTCTGTGGTTACGGATACATGGACTAAGCTAACTGGAAGAGTACAAAATGATTTATCAATCTGTGAAATATGTACAGTCAAGCATATCTGGTCCAGTGACATACTAAGAAAGCTAATTTATATACTTCTCTCAGTGTTTTCAGAGCTTCTCTGATAAGAGGTGCTACACAAGGCCTCAGATTTATTCACTTATTATTTATTAGTAGTGTTAGCTCAGTTTATTATATGTGGAGATAAAACTGATAGAGAAGGAAATTATGTAGCTTTTGCATTACTCACTTCATGCTTTAGGCAGCTTTTGCGGTTTTCGTGTATTTATTTAGGTCACTTTTGTGGCTTTCTCTCTATTTATTTGAAGGCACAAAGAAATTGCCACATGGAAGCAGATCAATACACTACCTGGAACAAGTCCTCATGCCCCAAAGTAGTTAGTGTAGCTGCTTCAGAAGGTACTGCAAAATTATTGTAATGAATCTGGTTCTGTGATATAATACCACACAGGATATATTCCCTAACCTCAGTGAGTTGTACTATAGCTCCCCTAGTTATTCTGCTGTTGTAATGCCATTTGTAACATGGTCCAGCTCATTTCTTAAATCTGTGAAGCTACTCAGCGGTATTGACACATCTTCCTGTAGTAATGAATTATACTAGGGAGTTATTTATCTTTCAATGAAAATCATAATTCTTTGAATAATTTTTGTAAAAAATAAATATACCTATAGTTTGAGTTGCATGCCTCCTCTCACTGAATTTTGTTTTGTTTATTTTCAGTGAGTGCAGAGTCTGACCCTCTTTCTATAACAGCCTTTACAAACATTTGTCTGCAGGAGCCTCTAAGATCTCAGATCACTAGGTTTCTCTCACACATCCCTGCTAACCTTCTTAAACTCAGCAGCAAGGTGGCCCTTTGATCCCAAGGAGAACTGTCTGATTGCCCTGAACTGCTGCTCTGCAGAACAGCTGAAAGATGAAGACAAACTCACAAGAAAAAAAATGGTTTGCAATGCCAAAAACATTTTATCTAAGCCAGATGTGAAGGTCGGTCTCCTGGGCTGCAGCCTTAATGCATTAGCTTGGTCTTAGGAGATCTCAATATGTTTTCTAAGCCACATGGAATATTCTCCCCCACCATTATCATAATGTTTTCATGGTGCTTGTTGACTTCGCTAAGTGTTACTCCACCATAGAAAAGCAGTACTCACGTTCTCTTTCTGATGCCCTATGGCAAACCTATTTAATTTGCCCCTTAAGTGATTTCCTGTGCATTACCTGCTAAGTGTGCCCAGTGTCCCACCTCCCTCCTTGGATATATTCAACCTCATGCACTTCCCACGCCCCTGCCATTCCATCTTTTATTTTCCTGTACTCTATTTTATGTGGCAGACACAGAGGCCACTGCTTTTGCATTATCTGCCTAAAGATCTGCCTGAAGATGTGTTGCTTGACTGTGTCCTTAAGCCTCTTTTGCAGCATAACACAGTAACACATTAATGGAAGAGTGGTACCTGCAAGAGTCATTGCTGCATGACAGAAATACAAAATGGCAAAAGGACTCTACATATGGCCAACCCAATGAATGGACAGAGGGTCACATCATCAGCTAGATGAAATGTGGGGATTTCAACTGGTTTTATCAAAATTAATGCAACACCTTTTTAAGGATGCCTATATGCTTTCATTCAAAGACATCCCGTTTTGTAATTTCTCCCTATCCAGTTGTATGTTTGCTGTTATTGTGACAATATTGTGACAATGATTCCAGACTCTATGTTCTCCCTACTAGTACTACTATTCTGGTTTGACACCATGCTTCCTAAAGACCGAAGTTAAAGGAACAAACACCTCTGATGGTTGCACAGGGATTTCTGCATAATACAGATCTTCACCAAGGAAAATATTCGCTTTTTTGTGCTGAAGAGACCATACAGATCAAAATTTTTCTTAGCAAATTCAAAACAGGAGCTTATCCGTCTCCTTCTTGTATGCCAAGTCTGCATTGTAATTTCTGGGGAAACGACCAAGACAGGGAAGGGGTAGTGGTTTACTGCATATAGCCAGGACTGTCTGTCCTGGTGCAGCTGGCCCACTACTCTGTGCTTCACCCTCTGTGCCATCCCTCTGGATGCTCCACATCACTTTCCTCAGGTGCATTGCTCTTCCCCTTCTAATCCCATGGCAGACAGAGCACCATCCTTATCCTCAATATGGCTATGTCCTATCGAACCCATTCTCCTGATATAGCTAATGTGGCGCTGTGCAACTGCCTGCAATATCAGAGGATGTTTTATGTTTGCATGGTTGCAGGCAAAGAGAGGTTTCTGTAACTGTAATCTGAAACTGGATTCATGCTGGTGTCATTCATGCACAAAGGAAAAGAAGAACAACAACAAAAAATGAATAAACAAACCAAAAAACTAATTTTCTAAGTAGATTTTTAATGCACAATCTGTTTCAAAGATTTTTTCTTTCCAGTAAAATAATATAAACTTAGACTGCAGGACAGTTTCTCTAGTAAAAATGCTATATGGAAAAATTGTTAATGGAAGTAATAAGCACGAGTTCTTCTTCTACACCTATATAGGAGATCTTTATTCTCAGTGAGTTAGATTTGGTACTCAGAATGACATACTGAGCCCTTTGCTTAACAGAAAATAACATTTTATATGAAACAAGAGACATGAATCACTGCATTATAAAAAAAAGTCTTTTCACCAAAGCATCCACACCAAGCAGATTTCCTTGTGTTCACGTTGCAAACTGTGCAGAAAAGGTACTCTGACTCACAGAGCAGAAATTAAATCAGCTCTGCTTTTCTACCAATATTTGAAAGCTGTTATCCCATTATTCCCTAGTGGTCTCATGTGATTTATCAGAAATAATCTCTTTGTCATTTTGCCCCTACAATGCCTGCTTTGAATTACTTTTACATCATGTAAATTCAGTACATTCCCACTGAAGTCAATGGAGGTCCACTGAAGTAAAACCAAAGGAAGATAAGAACTAGCGTTTGTTCGTTTTGGATAATTTTAGAATGGTTCCCATGACTCAAAATATTCTACCTGATTTATTCATAGATACTTTCTCAAAGCTTATTACAGAATAACCGTTGAATCCGTTTAACCAACTACCATGGTATCAGAAGGTACACTTTGATGTGTTTCTTTGATGTACAATAAGATAAACTTTACCATAATCAGGTTTTTAAAGCTTTCTATTCATGCAAAATTCTTAGGCTGATATTCTTGCAAATGGGAATCTTTTCTGTTCACATTAAAAAAAAATAGTTACTTTTGCAGTAACAGGATAGTTTATGCGGACAAGTGTGAATATTAATGGCACACAAACAAATGCAGCACCAGGCATTCTGCTGCTGTCAGCGCTATGTCTCTGTTCATATTTGTGAAAATCCTAACACATCCTCTTCCACTGTCTGTCAGATACCTCCTCTGCTGATATGAATTGGTCTTACTCTATTGAATTCAATGAAATTATGCCAATATACGCTGACAGAGACTTCTCCATCATGTCTAGGTCTATAATTAATTCCTACTATTGCTTTTTCTCTCTCATATATTACTTTTCCAGAGCTTAAGGTCAACAGAACACCCTCTTTTTAATACATTACAAGTAATGATAAATAAGCCAATGATAAAATAGTACTTCCAAAACATTGAGAAGAGATTATAATCAACTAGTGGATTACGAAGTTGTTTCAATCCATCATCTGAGATGCTGGCAAAACAGCAAGTTCAAAAGATGAGTGCATTTTAATTCAGTTTAGGTATTCTGATATCATAAATCACCAACTTTAAATATTACAGCTCAAAGCTCTTTTTGCCCCGTCCCTAAAGCAGAATCATCATTTTTAACTGCACTTTTTCATTCCTTGTGGAATGGATTAGCCCCCAAAAGAATCTCTCCTTTCTAATTATGGGTTTCCATCCAAAATAAAATTGCAGCAGAAAAATATGTGTTATCTGTTAAGAAGTTCCTCTTACAAAGGTACTTTTGCTTAAAGACAGATCTGTTTATCCAGTGGATCTATTTGCAACAAAATTGGGCTGATGAAATTTACAGCAGCGACGCAACTCCCATTTCTCTGGAAGTGGCTGTTGTGACATGGCACTAACTGAGCTTGGGTAGGTAGGATTGCTCTACCTTCAGAAGCAGTGTCCTACTGGTCTTCTCCCCTCCCCACATTGAGCAAACACAAATTCTTTGTCAGAGGAGATCTTGTGGTCTTGTCATACCAGAGTTCACATTAATCGTCTTCAAAAGATGAGAAAATGTGTGGGAGGATGTCGTTAACTAAGTTACCTAAAGTGGACAAGTGTTTGCTCTGTTGAAGGTCTAACCCTATATCCCAGACATCAGAGCACTTCAGAAACACCCAGCTAGAGTATCCAGGGACATTAGTCAGACCTGGGATTTGTTTTATTTTCTCCCAAAACACCATTAGTGGCCATCGTAATTCAAGCGAGTACATCTGTATTTTTGATTTATTTATACCTAACGTAATATTGCATTATCTGTCAAGAGGGCAACGTAATAATTCATGCTAAATGGATCGGCAAGAAAAATGTTTTTACAATGTCATGAATTGTTGATGGCATCCTCTGCCAAAGCTGACATTGGGGACTTTAATTTAAGAATATGCTACAAACAGTGTTTGCACTTCATAATGCCTTTTTCTTACGCCATATTAAGATTAACTACATCACAGCGACCAAGGGAAAAAGAAGTCATAATTTTCAGAGAAAGTAATCAATTTAAGATGGGTGTTGTAGTGTTTGAAAAGATCCGTAATATTCTATGTTACTTTTAAAATGTTTGGTTGATGTCATCTTTTCTACCAAAAATGGCAATAATATGGAGGAAAATGCATTGGTGAGACAAGCTCTGTGAGGTAGATATATCAATATGCAATACCACATATTATTCATGAAGTGAATAGATGAAAATACACTAGTTGCATATATTATGCAAGTGAACATGTGCAAATTCTCTGGTAAGCATCCTCATAACTATATCAGAAAATACGTTTAAAAATAAATAAATATATAAATACATAAAAACATAAGGAACAGATTTCATCAGATCTTACTGAAGAGAATCAATTTAGAAAGAAATACATTGAACTGGCTGAAAACATCTAACAATCTACCCAGATCTTAACAGGGGAAAAAATTCATCTGATCAAACATGTATGCCTGCAGCAGAGATATTTATACTTGAATCACTTCTGGTTGCCTTTCTAATCAAAGAAGATCAAGTCATTTTGTTTACTGGTTTCATTTCTGCTCATCTTAAATATTAGTTTAAAATAGGTCAGCTAAACCACAACAGAAATGTGCTTCTTTCCCTTCCATATCCTAAAAAAGCATTAAACATAGAAGAGCTACCTCTGATAAAAATATCTGACATTTTAACCCATGAAATGAAGAAAACGATGAAATGAAGTAGACCCCAAAGCTCCCATATGCAGAATTAAAGTTCTTATATAATAGGGTAGACCTGTTGTCGATTTTTTGCAGAAGGGATTTGGCCCGTATGACATTTTCAAACAGAGAGCTGTTTCCTAGTTTAGTTTGGATTTGAACTCCCATCATTCTGAAGTATAATGCAGAGGTCGTCTACCAGTCTGGTCTGCAGGACAGCTCAGGAAAGGAAGATTCATCTGCTTGCTGAAAGGTTGGGCACTGGACACAGTTGAATGAAATATCCTGCTTGAGCAAATATATATTCTGTTGTTTTCATCTGTATCATCTACTTGAATTTTATTTTTAAGAAAACAAAACAAAAGAAACTTTCTGCCTTTGTGTCATTTTTTTCCTAAGGTCTGCTCAAAAAGAAAAAAACATTTCTCACAGCTGCTATACATTCATCCTAGTTTGCCTTAAACGATCACTTCTTCTCTGAACCAAGAGAATTAAATGCATAAACTCTTTCATAGCAAGATATGCCACAGGTTAAAGAAATAACTATCTTCCATAATTCACATATAGCAGGGGTGAAATATAATCTGTTATTATCTAGAGCAAAGAAAGTAATTTATAGACAGGCATGAATACTTAATCATTAGACCAAGTGATGTTGCCCATATTAATACAGCCAAAATAAATCATTTTTTCAACCTACTGCAGCCTTAACATAAGAGAAAGATAAATCAGCTGTTTGTGACTAGAAAAAAAATCTTCTCTAGAATTAATACACAGTGACTATCCCCCCAAATACTGTAGGACCAATACTATAGGGGAGGGTCAGCTTGATTATCATAAGGCAAATTAACCAGAAATCCTTCCTGAATCCTATTCATCTCCTAAAATAATTTGACTGGAAGTTGCATTTCTTTGTTTTTAAGAGGAGAGAAGGTCAGCTTTGTTTTTTGCTTCCCCCCTCACCCCCGCTCCCATTTTTCAGTAGAAAATGTCCTGGAGCTAATGTGACAAAACATTATTTTCTGAGGTCTCACAGTCCTATTCAATGTCATTGCACAGGGGCTGACGCTTACCAGCATCAATCAGAGTAACGGGCCTCCAGTGGCCATAAAGACAAAAACAACTAAAAGATGCCTTATGCTGGCACACACTGGCACCCGTGCACACACTCTCAAGAAATAATATTGTTCTGGACATCCTTAAGGCATTTCCATTAGTAAAGAAATTTATTAGTTAGTTATAAGAGGTGATAGTCACCTCATAGGCCAGCAGACAGCCTGGGTCTGCTGCCTGGGTGAAGGGATGAATTCAGTAGGCAAATATGAGAATTTTTCCATCATCCCCTTCCATAGGATCCCCCATTACTGGATGGGAGGATCTGTAAAGAGACTTGGTGGAAATGTCCTATTTCTCCTCAACTCTGAGTTATTACACAGGGAAAGCAGCATCTTGAAAATATTGTTCTTGATATATTTGTTTAACTAAATCAAATCATGTTTTGGTACCTACAGTTCATGCTCCCAAGTAGTCAGAATGATTATGGTATATTCTTGCAGTATTTGTTCTTAAAGTTAGACTTCCTGCTGCCGAAGACAGAGTTCAAGTTTCCTGGGTACATCTTCCAGATATAGACTGCTACTCTCCATGCATCCCTTAGTGATTTATATACAGAACCTATTACAGGCTATGTGAAATACCTCTGTGTTCTTTGTCACGCACAGGCCAAACAGACTGGAGAATATAAATCAGGTGACCCTTGAATGTCTGGTCTAATGCTTAATTTTAATCATATCAGATGTTTGCAATTTTCAGTGACGATATCTAGCCACATTGGCAGAAGGTTCGGCTCCAGATCATGATGATATACAGGTGTACACACACACCTCAGATAGGATTGCCTTAAGTTTAAACTACTTGTATGTTCTTTCTCATTTTGATTTTAAAAATAAATATATAGAGTTCACCTTAGGGGAAGGGCATGAGTTGATGTCTGGAAAGTGAAAAGAGGTACCACAGTTAGAATGAAGTCTCCAGTGTAACTAATGTACAACAGTGACAGTAACAGAGCAAATCTTCCCTTATGTTATGTCAATGTGCCTTAATCATGAGGAAGAGGGAAGAAAATTCTTGGAGGTGCCAAATACTATATACTCTCCACTAGTTACTCTGCTGCAGGCCATGGATAATATAGAGCTAATTATGTGCCCACTTTTTTAGAGACCGTTTATCTGTGTCTGTAAAACACTTTTAACACTAGTTCTAGTGCCCTTCAAGATGCTATTGAGAAACTAGAGGAAGCCCAGTGAGAGCTGCTGAGATGGCCAGAAGCCAGTGGCCTGTGGAGAGAAGCTGGGGGAATGGACATGTTCAGGCTGGCGAAGGGGAGGTGAAGGAACCATCTAACAGCAGCCCACCGCTCACTGGAGACAATTACAAGGACAAGGGAACTAAACTGTCTCCTGCACTTTGAAACAGACAGTAGATGATATAACGAGGGGCAGTTAATTATAACAAATTAGGACCTGGAAGAATCAGACATGAACATGAGGAGAAAAGAAAAAAAAATCTTTTAAGCAAGTTCTGTTCCATTGCATAATCTGATGTGGCCAGGAAGGAAGCCCCTAGACTTAAGTGATAGTAAAGATGAAGCCTGTAAAATAGTCTCCTTCTTTGATTCAAAAAATGCAGACTTTTCATATAGAAGAAATACGTCTTTTTGAGAGTGGATTGCTAAAAAGAAGATTGGGAAAATATTGGAAAAAGTTTCTATTAGAAGAACTCTGTTTTATGCTTAAGATCCAAAACAGTGTGCATATGCATATATATATGCATTATATAAAGCCTGTATCATATTATATATATTTTTTAAATGACTGTGGAAAAATAATGTTTTTGTAATATTGCAATGATTTCCAGTACAACAAAAGGTTCCAAAAGGTTCACAAACCACAGCAGAACAATATTTTTTGAGATCATTTCTGGATTAAAATACTTTATACATATATAGATATAGGATCAAACAGCCAGCTGCAAGTATACAAAAATTAAAAAGAGGAATTTACTGCATAAAGCTCCATGTTTGCTTAGAGTATATAAGCTAAGTGTGTAGTGCCCACACAGGAAGACACATAAGAAATACCATTAAAAAGGAGAGCAGAAACATTAAAGCAAAGCAACGAGGCAGGGAAGAGTTCATACCGCAAATCATTTCACTACTAAACCTCAAAATATTTAAGTCTTAAGTATTACCTTATGACATTCAGCGGTTCATCATCATGAGACCAGGGGGACAGTTTTAAACCACTCTGCTGCTGAAAGAGAAATCTGCTATGATTTAACATTGCCTGACTTGTTCTTTGTTATTTTTACAGAGATTAGTTAGAAACTCTCCTATTAGGGTCTTTAGAGAATTCTCCTGGAGCAGAGCCAAAGACCTGCTTAAAGGAATTTCCAACTTCAGAAGAATTCTGAAGATGACAAGAAATTGGGAGCTAGACCTCTGCCCTGTGAGAAACTGAGGAGCATTTGCAGTCAACTTGCCCACCTGGCAAAAATATACCTGGTATCCTCTTTAATCAGGAGAGAGAAGCAGAGCCTCTGTTCATTTGTATATGAATGTTTTGTTCCCTTAAACTGCCTCCTGCAGCTCTCTTGAAAGACATGCATTTATCTATATATTAAAAATGTAAAACTTTTCATCAATTTTATATATATGTTTGTATATTAGTAATTTATTTTAAACATATATATATATACATATACATAAAATTGTCCTCACAAAATCCCTCTCCTTCTCTTCAACCCCCACATTTTTGCTTCAGCAATACATTTATCTTTTCTATTGCAAACTTAAGGCACATTTTTGAGATCTGAAGAGAATGTTTCTTTTCAACTCTCAGCAGAACTATGAATGCTAAACCTTGCTCGATCTATGAAAAGGAAGCACATGATGTCTATTTTGCTTCACATTTTTCAAAAACGCCGGGCATAGTTTTGTTATTATAAGAAAACAGAAGAATAACCAAAAACAATCCTCAATTTATTTCTATTAGAGGGAACTCAAAAGTAAATACTTTATTAAGAAGAGATTTTTTTTATTCTGAATTTATTAAGAAAACATATTAAAAATGTATTTTCCGACTTGCTCTTTTTATTTCAATGATTTTCTTCCAGTGATTACAATTAAATGAATAACTTCCACTCTCGGTTAGGGAGCAAGGTTGGTGCAGGCCATAAAGCTTTATTAATGTCTTCTGCATCCAGGGTGTACTCAAAATATCCCAAACTCCAAAGACATTACAATAGCTAGCTTAGAATAAGACTATATGTTTGGGTTTTCTGTTGTTTCTGTTTTCTTTTTCTTCTTCTTTTCTTTTTCTTAAGTTTAGAAATGTCCCTGTTCAAGCCCAGAAGAGGTACAAACTCATTCTTCCCACCTTTTCGTCCACTCCTGACTAAAGACGGAAATAAACCCATCAAGTGTCTCCCATGAGGGGAATCCTTCCATCAGACTTCCTCAGTGAACTCAGTGTCTTAGTAAGGACATCTTGAGGTGTGAATCCAGAGAGAAAATGGTCCACCTATACAGTCATCCAGAGGAAGCAAATACCACAGTGAAACTTTGAATCACGACATTTTTCCGCTTATGGAAGTCAGTCAGACTAGCTGAGGAAATTTGCCCTTCTGCAAGGTGACTGGCATCAACACTGCAGTTTGTGCCAAGGTGGAGACTGGCATCCCTCCCACAGCTTGCTTAGAGCACAGGCAAAGTTAAGGACATGCCTTAACTTCCTACCTAAAAATAAATGTTGATCCTAGTGTTTTGCCTCTCTTCATTTATACATTGGGGATTGCATCAGTGATGGAGATTAATGGAGTGTTTTGCTGTAGCTTGCCAAAAATCTGACTCTTGACATACCTTTTCTAAAAAAGAGTAGCACTTGAGTGTAGGAGGTTCCTCCGAAATAACCACCCTAGAATCTCAGGCAAAAGGTATTATACTAGAGATGAGGCTGAGAGAAGCAAGGAGGGGGCAAAAAGGTAAGAAAATGGGATTAATGAGTTCATGCTAAAGAACAGTGATGAATTGCTGATCTTATGCAATCGGGGAAGAGGAAATCAATTACAGAAAAAAAAATGAAAGAGAAGGAAAATAATGCTGGTGGTTTTGCTAAAGCTGGTCAATTCCTGTTGTTTTACCGTCCATTTCTTCTCTCTCCAGACCTGTCACTCTGGCATAGTAGAGAGCAGGGCTATTAAATTAATAGAGCAGGAAGGTACTTCTATATCCATCTACCCTAACAAATTAACAATACACACACACAAAAAAAGCAAGTTTAAATACAGAGGATCTCCATCTAAACAGTACAACCATCAGATTCTGATTAACTGTGATACAAAACTAATCTTTTCAATTAATGGAAATGAGCTGCACTTTTATGTAGTCTATTACCAGAGGGCATTCAATGATATTTTTATTCACCACATTTGACCTTAAAAATGTTTTGTAGTCATCAAGGATACAATTTTTCACACAGTGGGGATGTAGGAACAGCTAATTAAGTGGTGTTTAATGACATTTGTTCCTTAAAGGAGGGCTGATTAAATGTAGCATGTAATTTTTTACCAAATCAAGCAATTCAGCCAATTTTCAAATGTGCTTAATAAGCTAGGCCTTAATAATTACACGTCTTCTGTAGATATACCACAGTCACAATGGTTTGTGGGTTGGTAAATTTAATATCATTTGTTTGTGAGTCTTTAGAGTTTAGGATGCAGAATTCTGATCAGTTTTGTCTTCTCCAACTGCGTGTTTTTTCAAGAATCAAAAAATAAGTACCAATTTTAGAAAGTCAGCTGCACTGTAAACAAAACCGGGAGAAGTCACTGTGAAAAAAAAAAAATCTTTAAATCATTTCAAAAACACACAGTTTTCTGTGATCTCATTTGGGTGATTTTAACACCATGCTTTGCAAACAAAGGTAACCGCCCTACGCATGGGTTTTGATCCATCGCTAGGACAGTTCCTTGTTCTGGAAAATAAACTTGTTTCCCTGTAAACACAGCTTATTTGGTCTTAGTGAAGGTCAAAGTGCTTAGGGTGAGTAAAATCATATGCTACAAAAGCTGGAAAAAAAATGGGACATTTTGGGAAATTAAAACAAACAGACTTCTGAACCCCAAGTTTAGGACAGCTGAATAATTATGTTTCACCCTGGCATGGATAGTGTATCACTGACTTCAGTTACTTCCAGCAGCACACACACTTGGATCTGTGTTCTTTTCTTGCTTTGTTGGTTGGATGCCTCATAGACAGGAGACTGTGGAGCAGTCCAGGACAACCACAAGTCTCCTGCAAGTTTTGTTTCACACCCATGAAGATGTCTTGCAAATTCCAAGGTTTTCCAATGAGACCAGTGCTTCTGCTTGGACAGCTGAATTAAATCCCACAAGTCTATTTTAGATGGATTCAAATCATCCTCTGGGATCCCTTGATAATAGCAACTGAAAACTCAATTGTTTGCAAGTAGCGACTGAGTTTTAAGTTTCACTGAAAACCTCAGCCAGTGTCAGAAAGTGCTTCACTGTGGCTCAGAACAGCTATAACTACACACGCTTTCTGTCGAGGCAACAACACTCCACCACACACCAGAATGTTCAGGGTTCAAAGATCTATGAATAATCAATTGCATGGAAGCGTGTCTCTCATTTTTCAAATGAAAAATATGTGGAATCCTCCTCTTGCTAGGTAACTGTACATCAGTGATAATGAAACACAAATCAAGTACTTAGCGTGTTCGTAATCAAAATGTTAGTGCTTACAAAAATGTTAATTTTATTGTTATAATTACAAGCACTCTAATTACACACTAACAGCTATCAGCTCCCAGTTTCATCCACCAGCCGGCAGTGGTATTCCTGCCAACTGTAGGAAAGTATATTCAGGGGTGTTTTGAAAAATAATAATAATTTTCACTGTTTTCAAGGCCTTTTTTGAATTATGGACCTCCAGTGGTATGAGGAGCACAGACTGAATGACACAGGTTGAGGGAATCACGACAGGAACCTGGATGTACTGCAAACTTAGCTTTGGCTCACATTATTTTGAAAGCCACTACATAGTGATGAAAAGTGTATTTTGAATAGTGAAGCCATGTGATAATAAACTGTGGAGATCTAGATGATATTCATCATATATATTCATTTACCTTAAGACCTTCCAGAGCTGTTAAAGTGTATCTGGCCTCCCTTAGTCACTGGGAATGAAGGTGTGTATAAAAGTGTTTCATGTGTTCAGTGAAAGTCAATACAGTTAGGACTTCGGAAGATTCCTGTTTGTCTACAGCAGCTCCAGCATAATTTTGTAAAATCCTGATTTCTGCCACTTCTCTAAGTTATGCACCCTAGCCCCACAGGAAGAAAAAAAATCCTATTAGAAGTTTCAGTCTTTCTTTAAAAGAGGAAATTTTGAAAGCAGATAATTATAGAACATATTCTAAGATCTCTGTAATAGGACATATCTAATCCTGATAACTAATTCCAGGCAATGCTTGTATCTCAGTTCTTTTCATGGCAAAATAAGTCACCCTGCATCACAGATTCTGAGGAGTCAGAAATGTAAATTCTGCCCAATGTCAGTATTTACAGCCTTAATTGTCTAATTCACAGTTTTGTTTTTCTTTTCTTTCTTTCTTTCTCTCTTTCTCTCTCTCTCTCTCTCTTTCTCTCTCTCTCTCTCTCTTTCTCTCTCTCTCTCTCTCTTTCTCTCTCTCTCTCTCTCTTTCTCTCTCTCTCTCTCTCTTTCTCTCTCTCTCTCTCTCTTTCTCTCTCTCTCTCTCTCTTTCTCTCTCTCTCTCTCTCTTTCTCTCTCTCTCTCTCTCTTTCTTTCTTTCTCTCTTTCTTTCTTTCTTTCTTTTCTCTCTTTTCTCTCTTTATTTCTCTGTTGGAGGATAAAATAGGAGTTATAGGCCTCCATAGGGTTCTATAGTGAACTCTGTGTGACACCTGTGGGGAGCATGCGCACCAGGTGCATGTACAGGGGAGTACCGGTGCCCCCTGTACAACCCCTGGAGGCTGCGCATGAGCAGCCAGGCTCGCAGGCCTGACTGCTCATGGTCCAGCACCTTCCAGAAGGTGCTGGAACCACGAAGGTGGGGGCCAGAGGCTCCAAAGGTGGGGGCCTGGAGCGGTTTGCCGCTCCAGGCCGCTCGCCTACCAACTCAAATCACCCAATCACCACCTGCTCCTACCTTTCTCCTCCCATTCTCCTCCCCTGCCCTAAATTATATAAACCCGTGCTTCTATGTAATAAAGGTTCCTTTGGTTTCCGGTTCTTTGGTTGTTGGTTATTCGTGATTGTCCGGTACCCTCTGCTCTAGCCCGCATCGGGTCTAGCTGAGTAATACGAGGGTGTGGAGGCGCACCTGTCGGGTCACACCCTGTCAGGGTTATTCAATCCGACCTGAGGAGGAGAAGAAGAAGAAGAGGAGCGGCAGCTGACCTCCCCTCTAGCTGCAGCACCTCGTGAGTACAGGGAGGCCTCATCCCTGGGTGGCTGGGAGGCCATCGGCTTGGCGGCGTATAGGGCGTGCCAGCCGAAAAAGATCACGCAGCCCATCGGGGGCGACCTTGGGACAGCCTGAGCGCGAGGTGGAAGGCGCCCCTCCCCGGGATACCCCCTCACCATTTGAGGACCGATCCTGGCGGATCGCAAGATATCTCTCTCTCTCTCTCTTTCTTTCTTTCTCTCTCTTCCTTCTTTCCTTCTTTCTTTTCCCCTCTTTTCCCCTCTTTTCCCCTCTTTTCCCCTCTTCTCCCCTCTTCTCTAATATTCTAATTTTAAATCTCTGCAGCCCTCTCTCTCTTTCTTCCTGTTCTTGAGAGATTCAGATTTTCAACCTCATTGTTTTTCTGTGAGCATCTCCTCACCAAGCTACGTCTGAAAAATCAAGGGCCAAGGTCTGTGAAAACCATTGAAAACCATTGAAAACCAAGACTTGAACTCACTCCGTCCTCATCCTATAATGAAGTCTTCAGTTCTTTATGCACCTTTCTGCACCCTTTCACAGCTTGAAGCAAATAACCAGACTCTAATAAGAGCTTTGGTGGAACTAGACTCATTTTGGCTAATGAACTGGCTGACACAAAAGGCAAAGGTGCCAGTTCAGCAGCAGAAGCAGTCAGTCAATACCATGCTCAGCATTTCTGAGAACTCATACATCAATGGTCATTGACCGCCAGCAGCCGCTAACAAGGACCTGCTCAATAGTCATCCAGGACATGGCACTTCACAACTGCCTTATGAGAGACAAATAGAGCAGAAATGCTGGTGCACTCAGCAACTGCAAATTCCAAACATTTCTATTCATTTCTGCTCATATTTCTGATAGCAAATCTGCCAACCATATTCCTGATCTTGCTGGCAGATGACTTTTGCATCAGTACTAATAGTTCAAGGAATGGTCAAGAGGTCCTCTCAGCCCTCCTGAGTGATGTTATTTTGGCCATACAGTCTCCTTTCTTCTTTCTTGTGCTCTGTTCTGGAAAGCTTTTGATGCAGATTTTTGAAAAGAAAATATTTCCTTGTACATTTTCCCTTCTCAGCTTCACATATGGATATATTTTTGTCTTTCTGTGTCTCAGCTAGGTGAACAGTATACTGGTAGAATATAACTGTTTTTCATTTGTCTGGCCGTGGATTTTTTGCTCTATCCATTAACCATCTACATATTTCTATCCTTCGAACATATATAGGAGAAAGAAAGGAGGTGGGAGAAAAGGGGCAAGAAAGTTATAAATATGACCAGAGAAGACTGAAATGTGAGAAAGACCTTGTGGGTCATCTAGTCTATGTCTCTTTAAAAGAAATATTACTCTCTACAATATATTTCTTCAAGATGTGTCCAGTCTCATCTCAAAATGTTTCAAGTAATAACTTTCCTATCACCTTCCTTCTACGATCATTCCGCAGAGCAATTGCTCTCATGGTTGGGAACTAATGCCTAATATACAATCTAAATTTACTTCCCTGAGTGATCTGTAGAAACTTTTCTCATGAACTCTTAGTATGACATGATAAAGTACATTTAATGGTTTTGTTCCTAGTGTGGTGTGGTGAAATTCCCCATATTACTACTATTCTTCTCATTTATTACCTGTTAGTTTATGTTTTATAGGTTTTTGCTGTTGTTTTATTTGTTTGCTTTACTATATCAATACAAAGAACACAGCAATGCAATCAACCATATCAAATTAAATTGGTATATTATTTTATTTATTTATTTATGTCATTGTACTTGTAATTGAGGTACAGCTTTAAGATGCATTAAACCCAGTGACATCTCTGACACATATTCTCTACCTCACTCTGCAAAAGGCCTGACTTCTTCTGAGATACAATTCCTCATCTGTAAAATCAGAGTAATCTATAAAATAGAAGGAAGGTACATATATTTTGGTCTATTTAAAATGAAAACTCTCCAGGGAAGATTTGAAAAATGCTGCCAAGTAATAATCGTACACTGAGAAATAATCACTCATTGAGAAATAGTCACAGTCAGTCTGTGAGTAATTCTGATGTATTATTTGTTTTCTTTGACAAAAAATATATGCATTACTTTTGATAGAAGAACTAATTTATTGAATTGAGAGACAAAAAATATATTTGTTAGTGTTCTATCTTTGTTTGTTTTGAAGTTCTTGTAGTTGCTTCTGACAGCTGTCTAAGTTTTATTGTCTTATATTACAACAAACACTATGAAAACATTTCCTAAATTGTCATAAAATTTCTAAGTATACCCAGTTGTGCAACTGATCTTTCTAAACAACTGATTTCTTACTTTTTATACGGGTCCCCATGCAATATTAGCACCTGCCAGTAGTAATTGAAGCCTGGGATTCCAAATTACCATTTCACATAACATTGAGAAGTACCCGTTTTTAGTACGGATTGTGTTAAAAGCAAACATCCCAATACCCAAAGGTTCAAAGATCGTTGTTTAAGATGATCTACAGTTTCTAGTCAGAAGAGGTAGTGTGTAGACTTTCCCTCCCTGTAAATCAAAGATTTCAACAAAAAGCTATGTAATGGAGTTCTGATGATAATTAGGCTTGAGAATTTATTTCTCACGAGTAAAATTATTCAAGCCAACAGAAAGTTGTGAATTTAGCACATTAGCTTAGAAATAATAAGAAATAGTCAAAATATTTAACTTTGAATGAAGGAGATCTTAACCTTTTTAAAAAAGGTACAAAAATAAAACAACAAATTAATTTATGGGCTGTTAGAAATTTCAACTCAATGCAGAGAAGTTCAGTTTTTGAAAAGAAAAGTTTAATACTGTGATTTCTTCTTCTTCTTCTGTATTTCAACTCAACCAATGAAACAAAAGTGCACTTATTTGCGTAGTTTTAATGTCAGCTCTAGATCTAGTGGAAATTCCAAGGCTAAGCACCACCAGTGTTCAGTGTGAACACTTCCCATACACTCCACACACAATGTGTTGTTCATTCAGGCCATACTGAGAGTGGGACTCTTCTGAATAAAAGTATATGAGTTGTTAGGTAATAGACACCTAATTAAAAGAGCAATAAAACCTAAGGTGTATTCTCATACTTAGAAAACCACACACTTTCTGTGCCCTTTTCTCATCCTCAAAATATATGATTTGTACCTCCAAAGAACAGAGGTAAATTATCTGTTGATGGACAAGAACGTAATAAATGTTGATCTACACCTACACCAGATCCAGATCATGACAATACAGGCTTTGACAAGGCACATGTTTGAGGTCCTTCATTTAGGAGAGAATCAGACATCAAGTTGAGGTTGCATTTCGACACAATTCTGAAAGTTTATCAAGAAAACTTATAGATGAGTCTGACTGCAGTAATAGAGACAAAATTTTCAGTGCAACAGTGGCTAAAAAAAGCATGCAGAGGTAATAGCTTCATGGTAAATATTTTCTCATGGAATATACCAGTATATAGATTCATTTCTTCCATAAATTATTTTTTGTCAGTCTTATCCGTCAGAGACTCCCTTGACGGGAAGGTGGACAAACTGGAATAGCTCTCTTTCTGCTACCTTTTCCCTCAAGCAGCAGGCCTTTTCATTGATAAGAACATTTCCCCCATAGACAGGGGTACATCCAATAGAAACAGCTAAGGTCTGGAACTGGCTCTGCAGTTTTCTTTTTTCAGCAGGTGACCAACCAGGATTACTTGATTTAATGATGCTGTTTCAGCACTAACTTCTTTGGCAGTCATTGTAAACATTTTCAAGATAGGAAACAGGTGTTCCAATATGCTCCACTGGGCAGAATGAAGAACAATTCCCTCTCCAGCATCATTGTACATGATGTATTCAATGATTACTACTTTCCGATCAAGAATACATTTGCTCATGTGGTAGAGAGCAATCCATCTGTCTTTGTAGCCCAGGATGAGCTGTTGGAACAGAAAGTCATTATTTCTTTGGTGGGGAAAAGGGGAGTGGTGTCTGGAAAGAAGCCTGACTGAACACGTTTCTTTAATTTTAAAACTAGTTGAACATTAGAAATGTGTCTCACTAGAATATCCGTGGGTTTGTTTTCCATAGAGGGGAAGCATGTGTAGGTGGGGAGGAAAGAGAAGCAGAAAGATGAAAGGAACTCTAATTAAAAGAAAAATGATCTATGAATCAGACTCATATCTAGTGTGCATTATTGTTCCAGGGGCAATGAAGTTCTCCTGACTAATGCCAGGTGAGGACGTAGATGTGAAGATGTAAAATCCATTTGTAGCAGCCTAGTTTTAGGTTATTCTATCATTAATGCAGCAGTCATAGAAAAAAGTCTTTATTACCCTTACTCAACTAACTGGAAATATCTGATTTTCTGTGGGAAACATAGGGAAAAAAATCAGCATTTTATCTACTCTTTTGATGCAGTTGTTGGCAAATATTGTTCTCCTTTAGGGTGACCACATATAACACCTGCATTACCTAGGAAAGATCAAAACTGGCTTTTGATGAAGTGTGTGGGGGAGAAAAGAACAGATTTGGGGAATCTAACAAGCACAGGAAATCACTGTTATGGATCTTAGCATTTACAGACTGTGGAGTAGGTCCAACTTTATCAGTATTTTGTTATTTTCTTAACAAATCAGTAAAAGTGTTCATTTAGTTGTTTTCTGCTTAAGGATCATAGTAAAAATTATCCATAGCACCATTATCACCTCCACCCAACATGTAAAGGTTCGTATGTCACCATGATTCTGTTGCTCTATAACTTACATTCATGCTGCTATGGTACAAATATTTTTGCAGAACAGATTTCATATCTCAAGTCTAAAATTTATATTTTTATTTCAATTTCTGTTTTTCTATTTTTTTTTCTGTTGCCCATATTGATATAGAGTCAATTGTACAGGAAGTATGGAATTGTATCTTGTAAAAGAAGAAGAAATGCTAATTAAAGCAACACTGAGTTACAATAAACATACTAAATTACTCTTCATGGTACTTCACTATTATTAAGTAAACATGAGTATTCTGAGGTAAACATTTTCTTAGCTTAATAGGTTATTTGTTGAGTAGGGGAAAAAAGGGGGCTATAATTATTTCCCATTGACACGATTGCTATGAGCCTGAATGCTATCATCAACATATCCTGAATCTACATGCATCTGGGAATCATGAACTCTTATAAGTTCAATAGTGACTATCAAATTATCCAACCAGTTTTTCTCTCATTTGGAACTACCTTTCAGAGAGGGACAACTGCATGAAGATGAGCAATTTTGCATGAGGAGAAGACTGGGAGACAGTCTGGTAAGGTTGTCAGTTTGACATAATCTCAACACCAGTGCAAAAAAAACCTATGAAATTAGTTGTACAGGCTGGCTATTCTTAAACCTGTCATTATGGAGAATATTTGAAGAGAAGCAAACCAGCAACCTACCCTGTGAAATTTCCACCACAACCATGAATTGTTTGAGAGCAGGACACTCCTCGACTGAAATAGCCTTGAATGATAAACCAACTAAATTCAAGAAGACACAGATAAAGCCCACTGATGTTAATGGAAGATTTCCCACCACTAAACCAGAAATACTGTTTCAGAGAATGGTTTGGAAAGCTGAAGATTGCAGCAGGCTCAGTGGCATGAATAAGATCATGATAGCACTCAAAATGCTCCCTTGTCCAATTCATGATTAAATCATACCTCAGACATTGTGTGTAATTCTCTTGTCCTCATTTTTATAAGTTATATTTTCAAAAGGCATATTAGCATGGGGAAAAGGATCAGGGACAGCAATATTAAAAAGACATGTAAAAATTTTTGTATAAAGAATGCTGGAGTAGTGGTGCCTGGAAGTCTTCTACTTTGAAAATAGGTCATTTAAATGGAATATGACACATATCTACCAAATTGTGAGAGGCATGGAGCCAGTGGACAGGAAGCAACTTTTGTCTGTGCCTTAAGCACAAGGACTTGAGGCAATCAAATAAAGTTAGTAAGAGCAAAGTTCAAGAGAAACAGAGGAGATTATGGTTCTTCTCACAAAAGCCTGTGAACCTCCAAAATTCCTTGTGAAAGAACATCATGGATGCAAAAAACTTCCTTTAAAGGGAGACTGGAGAAATGTTTAGAAGAAAAATCTTACAGAATAGGCAAAACAGAAGATTAGGGTGGAAACATCCTAACCTCTTGGCACGACTTTCTTATACTTGTCCCCATTTGTTCATTTTTAGCTTCTGTTGAAAACAGAAAGGCAGACAAAACATAATTTTCTGAACCAGTACAGCCATTATTTATGTCTTTTTGAATTTTTGACATTGATTGTACAAGCAACAAGGCTCTTCTTTTAAACCATAATTAATTTATTTATGCTATTCTCAGTGCATACATGACAAAATAATTAACGTCTCCTTGGCTTGCAAATATCTTCCAGAAATATTGCTAGTTATTGCCTTTTTGTTTCTGTTTTTCTGTCAAGTAAAACCGCCTTGAGAGAGACATTTAGTTTTAGTTATATCTTTTCAGATTTTTACTGTAGATTTTTACTGCAGAATAAGTTTGGTTAAGCAGAATATATTTTGTTATAGATATAATGCAAAAAGACTTCGGATGAAAAATTTAATTTGAGAAGAGTAGCAGAGAACAGAGATACTCATGATGTCATTTGTGGCCATGCAGTTCCTTTCCCATCACCTTGTCAGCCCATATTAATTCTAGTTTTTGTCAATGTGGAAGTTGTTAAAGATGGCAGGAAATTTGGATGGGTGATATGTGCTGTAATTTATTCCGATTCCATTGCCATCTGCAGTCAGAGTGACTTTATCCTTACACATCACATTTTGCTTTAAAAAAAAAAAAGAGAGAGAGGGAGAGATTCTTTTCCATTAAGCTAATGCGGAAGAATCTAATAAGACTTGCATTATTCCTTGCAAAATCATAAAAGCATAAACGGAATCTATCAGACAGATCCTGTTGGGTATTCATGCAGACATCTACAGCTATTCTGGTACATTATGAATAAAGAAAAACTGCATTGTTTACAGTAGGTTTTATTGATATGAATGAGCAATTGAAACTAAATTACAGAGACATGTGCTTTCTCCCCATTGTATTTTAATTCATCCATATGTTCCAAAACAGAGGTATTTTCTGCTCAGCCCCCAAATTCCTGAGAGGAATAATTGATGAGATATGAATAACTTCATTTTTTCTGAAAGAAACAGGCTTGTTTTTATCCTCTTGTGTCTTGTGGTCCCTCCTCACCTTTAATGACATTCACATGGTGCCACTTAAAATTAGTATTATAAGATATAGGAACATTTTGAAATGGTCCAAGCTATTTTTTTTTCAGAAAATACAAAAAAAACAACAACAACAAAGGTGAGCAAACTTAGAAAGAGACAGACTATAAACATATGGTGTTCAGACAGATGTTCTGTAAAATATAACTTTCCTCAGGTGAAGCTGCTATCAATGATTCTAATCAAAAGACTACAAAAAAGTATTTTTGTCCTTTCTGTTTCCTCTATCTTTTATTATTTCATGTTATTTTGTGAAAAGCTAAAAGTCATATACCCCTCACATCCCCATTTTTTGTTTACCTGTGATCTCAAAACAGAGGAGGAAAGACAAAATTGAGACAAAGGGGAGGCAAAGTTGAGTTAAAGGGAAGGGAAGGAAAAAGGAAAGGAAAAAGAAAGGAAAAGGGAAAGGAAAAAAAAATGAGAGCAGTAAAGGTAAAATTCCTCACCTCTTCTACCTGACCAAGGTAGAATCTTTAGTCCACCACTCACTGAAGGTCCTTCAGAGCTCTCATCATCTGTGCATATCACTCTAGAGATGACTGAGCAAACTGTAAAACCAGTACTTTACAATCTCTCACATCTTACTGGTTGAAGATCCACTTCAGCAGGATATTAATTCTACTTAATTTATGTTCCAGAAATGTTGCATTATTCCTTCATACTGTCTGAGCTATATCATAAGACTTCAAGGGACTCCATTTTCATTACTCCATTTTCATTACTGTGCAAATGAAAATTATGGAAAAGTGGTTCTGAGAAACAAAATAGAACAAAATGGATGAAGAGCAAATTCTATTTCAGCTTGTGATTCTATTCCAGGTTGATACAGCTGAACTTAGGTATCTACATGATACAACAAATGTACTAGATATCCAAGCTGACATTACCATTTGTGGAGAGCTAGGTTCACTGTTACCATTTAACAGTTTCTAGGATACTCAAAGCATCTCCATAAAGTTGGCAATTGTGACAAATGGTGTAGAAGAGAACCACACATATCAGGAGACACAGCTGCAAAAAAGAAGGATAACTTAAAGCTTGCAGGTTGCCCATGGGCACATATCATTAGCAACAAAAGGAAGCCCAATAAAGTCAGCAAAGTCCAGAGTTCATCCTGGTTCCTGGTCAGCTCCAATAACTATTTTGGCTAGTCCTTCTTTGACTATAATAACAGGTTAAGTTCTAGAGTACATGGGATCATAGCTGCTCCTATATATGTATTAGCCTATATATAGATGCTAAAATACAATTGTCTTACTCTTGAAATAGACCCAGTCCCAGCACCATAATTCATCTGCTAAAATGCAAGAAACTGGTGTTGTTTGAAATATCCTTTTGCAACTTTCCTGGCCTCCAGGCAATGTGCTCTTAGAGGTTTTTTTCTTGTCTTCCAGCCCTAAGTGACTTTCTCAGATGCCCTCGATTCATCGTCTTGAATAGCAGTCAACACCTATGAATCTAAAACTGTATTCTTCAGATTACAAAACATATTTATCCTTCCCTCTCCCTTCTTCGTATCACCTAATGACTAAGAGGACAAATTCAAGACAAAGAGATTGGAAGAGACTTGCTCAGATGAGCCCAAAACTATGGTCTCTCGGAAACTTGGATTTGATCCATGCCTGGAAGCATCCCACTCTCTTAACACATCCAGTTTCAACAGTGAACTTCCTCAGAGACTTAAATTCTCACTTCCATCTGGATGAGTCTCTATCCTGCTATTTCACCATGAAAGGAGTGATTTAAAAACAGTGATCACAAAAAATCCAACCAGTTGTAGTCAGTTAAAATAATATGAACAGTAATGACAACAATAACATATACAGAAGTTGCCTTCTAAAAAAAAAGATGTAAAAGATTCAGTTTCCTATTGTAGGTAACATCTTGGAGCTCAAAATATTCAGCATGCCTTTACCATTTAGACTGATACCTCTTTGGGATAAAATTTGCTTTCCTTTAGCAGTGTAACAGCTAACATGTTATGGCTTCAAATCAAGCTGGGTGTTTAACCACTAGTATCATGCAACTAATTAAAAATTTCCTTTTCTCTCCAGCCTTACTTTTTTTTTTTTTTTGCTATTTGTTTTTTTTTCTCTCTTAGATTACCAGAATTTTCACTAAGTATCTCAAATAATTGACATATAGCAGACCCATGTCTTTAACTAGATCTTTTAAAATGTGTATCTTCCACCATCTTTCTTTTTTTAATTTAGTGGAGCTTTTGGTTGCTAACAGAGCTTTCAAGAATAAAATCTCCCCCCGATTCCAGGCTGCCTCTGAGATTTCTGAGGAGGAGTGATGGGAGCAGCTCCTGCCAGCACCCACAGCGGTGCCGGGAGGTTACCAAGCAACCAGATGGAGATGAGCTGGGGGACCAGGATGGGGAGGATGAGCCTCCCGAAGAGGAAGCAGGGCTGTCACCATTTCCAGACCTCTCTCCCTCTCTTATTTCCTTCCTTGAGTCACGGCAGGATTTGTAGTGCAGGTTTGTGTCAAGGTAGCTTGGGTGGGACTTGAAGGTGGTGGGGATGACCAAAGCCCAACATGCCAGTCGGTCTTCAGCGTGTTATCCTCTCAATAGTAGTCTCCTGTGTAAGCAAAAAGGCACAAAGTGTGTATATGGCATAAAGAGTGCATATTTTTCATGAGCTTCATGCACTAGGAGAGAGGCCTTCCAGCACCTGCAGAGACTGGTGCAGAGTCAATAAAATATTGCTTGTCCCCTTCTTCAAGCTCAAAAAGGTGCACAGCCCATAGCGAGGATTAGAAATTGGAAGTAAAAAAAATTTTTTTTTGATCTTATACATTCCAAAATTTTCTTGAACCAGTTTCAAATACTTCCAATCCAAATAATTTGAATTTAATTGGCATTCTCTAAATGGAGAGGTACAAAGAAAAGCTGGGATATAGAATCAGCATCCCTCCCTCCCTTAAAGTTTGTAAGAGGATTTAGGTCTATCGGCTTGTTGAAATATATTTATGCAAACCCTATTTCCTTGTCAAGTTTCCAAGCTTGAATGAAGTGGCATAATAGTAAATGCTTAAGGAACCATACTTGCAGTTTGGGTTTTAATATGTTAAGATAAAATGTCAACAGCCATATTCAGCACTTCCTCTGCTCTTAGAGCCAAATCCAACAGCTCCACTATAAACATAGGAACCTGATCTTATGATTTCCTGAAAGGAGAGGTTTCCTTAAGGACAGCCTAAATATGAGAGGAATAGGGAACAAGCATAACTCATGGCATTATTTGAGTTGTTTAAAATTTACATGGTTTAAATTGCATATTGTATTATTTGTCTATTTATATATTTAAAATTCTTCAGCTTTTCTCTGTCTCTTCTTAGATATGAATTGCCATCATTTATAGAGTTATTTCTAAAAATCAACCTAGAAAATCTGTGTCAGGACTCTCTTTTGACTGATACTGTCTTAAGAATATTTATTCTGAAATCTATAAGACATATGAATGAAATTGTAATGGCAAATGCAAAACCCTGGCAGATTCTGAAATCCATCTTAGTTTTTTTTTTTTTTTTGCTATCATGCTATTTTTCATCTTTTGTCAATATATTCCTATGCTACTGTGATAAAGAGTTATTGAAATTGCAAAATGGTCTTAGAGCATTTGACAACAATGATCCGGCAAATCGTGTGAACAAGCCAATTTTTATCTGGATCATTACAAGAGATTAATGTTATCAGCATTACAAGACAATAATGTTATCAGAGACTGAGGGTCAGGGGAAAAATAGCAACATTGCTTTCCCCTTGCAGAAATAAAGCTGAAAAGGGAAGGTGACCATCTGAGAGTGCTGGTTACTCACCACTACCTCTCTCCCAGTAAAACAGAACAAAGAAACAACTTTAGATGTAGCTAAGTCACTGCCTGAAACATTGTTAATACAACAAGTGACTTCCTTGTTATTTACCTAGTATTTCAAAGCTTTTCCCCAAGGTTATCTTGAGGGTGACACTGCACCAGCAGGAGATTCCAACATATTGTGGCCTCAGCACATTTTAAGTCATTATCTTAGTGGTAATTCATGTCACACATGACTCATTACAGAGTGTGGGGACTCCCAGACCTGCCAATTGAGAAGTGTGTCGGTTGCAACAGAAACATGGCCAGAGCTCTTAGACCTTATAAACACAATTTATGTGCAACTTCTTATGCCCAACAAGTTGTCATCAGATCACTTTCTGGGAGGCTTTCACAAAAATTTTCTTCAGGGGAGTGCACAGAATTCTTATCATCTTTTTTTTTCTTTTTCTCTCAGTAGTTGATAGAAATAAGACCAAACTTAAGAATATGAGACACACACACACAAAATACATTTTTGATGAGAAATAATCCATTCACTTCATTTTATTTTGCCCAGTGCACCATAAACACACAGTTCAGACTGGGAGAGGCCCTAGTTCAGGCTGTAATGTCTATGCTTTTACCAGAACAGATTTGTAATCCATGCGCACATTAGAACTACCTACATATGGCCATCAAGATAAGCAGTACAGAAAGAAAAGTTGCAGATTGAGTCTGCCGGCAATACAACCTTCTACCACTCTAATCAAAAAATAAATAAATAAAATAAGTCCACCACTCAGTTACCTCTGAGTAAGTCATAGACTGATATTTGTTCTCAAATAAGACAATCATTAAGGCAAACTAAGTTACTTAAGGAAACATCTGTTTCTGAATTGAAATAACAGTAAAACAAACTAATCAAAATAAATCTGTGGGAGGCAAGAAGAAAAAAAGAAAAAAAAAAAAAAAAAAAGAGAAAAAAAGAAGATTTTAATCTAGGACACCAGGAAGGAACCATAAATGTAGGAATTTGAAAAAATTATGGCTACAATAGGTGTTTTCTCTGGACCTACCTCAGCAAGAGTGTTTCTAGGACAGGAGTCAGTCATCCACTTCTCAGGAAAGTGGACCAAAAATTCAAATGTTGTGAATCATTTAAACGTCCTAATGTCCTGAATGTAGGTCTAGCTGTGAGGGACTTCAATATTATATAGCTCAAACCGTGACTTTTTAGAAAGAGGTCACAGCAGGGAACGGAGGAAACAGATGCCACATCTGCCTGTTGTGGAGCTATTTTTGTAAAGGCTGCAAGATTACAGTGCTGATTATTGTCAGAGGAGCAGAGAGCTGGTTAAGTCCTTTAAATGAAATTGGTCTCCATAAAACATACTACTCAGTCATAACTGAAACACTTCATGACAATATATGTGTCAAGTAAATTTTAATCAGAAAAGATTTTTTGTTTTTTGGGGGTAAAATTCCCTGTGAGAGATAACCTAGTTTATAGCATCCAATATGCTGATGATTAGGTCCTCTGTGATCTCTTCAGCTAAAGCAAACCCTGATTCACTGTCCCAGTTTGACATTTTATCCCGGTCAAAGCAAATGATAATAATAATCTCACAGGTCCTAGATCCTTCTTCCCAGTCCTGCACACAAAAGATTCCCCAAGAGATTTGTTTCAATCCAAGGTGAAATAACACCAAATGTTACAGTAACCAAAATGTTGAACTGTTTTCCATCCAGACCTTACAATCTACTGGTCTGTAGGATTCCCTGCCAAGTGGCATCACATGATTCTTTTGCTCCCAGATGAACACCAGCCAGTGCGATGCAAGAGTTACTGTGTCTGCCTTCATTGCACTGGAGCAAAACATGAAGCGTACGAGGGTAAAAGAGCCCCTTCTCTGGAAAGTGGTGTTGAAAAGGGTTTTATTCTCATAATCTGGAGCAGATTCCTACATTCCTCTTGGGGAGAAGGCTTGGTGGCCTCTGCCAGCCTTGTTCACCTACAAGGAGGTGTAACGTGAGTAGTCACACCGGAATCCTGCGTCTAGTTTGTCCTGGTAATTAAATTACACCGCATGGGGAGCAGTCATGTAACAGAAGCATGCTGTGAATCTAGGCCTCCTGAAATATAAATGGACGCTATTAAAGTGTGGAGGCATCTACATGAATAACCCAGGAGCGCAACTGGCATCAGAACATCAGCATTAAGAAACCAAAACTTGCCACTGCCCACAAATTCATGTTTTCCCTTTGCAAGTGTTATTTTTATAAGTTTATTCTTTTGTCTCAAAAGTTGTTTTAGCCCCAGTTTGAAATGAAACGTGCTAGTGTCAGCTAAGGCTGAGGGGGGAAGAGGGGGATCTAATTTCAGGTAAACTGGGTCAGCTCCCTCCCTGGTCCTTATGAATAATTTCATTGCCACAGTTTTAAAGAAGTTATATAAGTTGTCTGGGTCATGGAAATACTCTGTTGACATAGCAGCAAATGACTAAAATGTTTTGGGGGGTCTCACTACACAGTATATGAACAAAACTATTTTTTGCCTGACAGTTTAAAGACCTTGTTTTAAATATATTATTTATAATTTTAGCAAATAAAATCAGTTCCAGTGACATGAAAGAAGTTCACACTTTCACTTAAACTGCATTTTTATCTGAAAAATAAACATTTTTTTACCAGTTATACTTTTCATTTTAACCAGAGTTTCTTAGATTTTTGCACTTACTTACAAACAACAACAGTATTCTTTAGATTGTTCATGTTAAAACAGCATTTAATTCAATACAAACACAAAAGTCCATTTATTTTCTCCATAAGTCTGCTATGAATCTCTTCAGAGTCAGCAGCTCACTAGTATTCTGTCTTTGCAGTCTTTTGAGAGTTCATTTCTTACCCTCTCAATTCTGATGATTTTTTTCTGAAAAGATACTGTCTGAGCATGACAATGGGGAAGTAGAAGGAATAATGAGATTCACAAGTAATATCAAGCCACTTACTTTGAAAAGTTGTTCCATTAGATGTTAAGCTATCAGAACACTTCTTTCATTGTCTTTGAATTCATGAGTTATCCTATTAAAACATGTTTTCTGTTGTGTGATTTCAAACAAAAGCTCCCAGAAAGAGTTTAAAAAATATCTCTTTAAATACAGTCAATCATCAGATATACCAGTCTTACTGAAAATATTTGTATTCATTAGATTTATCAAAAATAAAGTAAGATTTTCCACCTTTTTTTTTTAAGAAAAAATGCCTCTCAGTGTGATCCAGTTCCTGTTCTTTGAGCAGTTACATGAGAGCAAGGTTCTTTTATTTATTGCTTAGAAAATAAGTCAGTCCTCACTGAACTGCATTTTTTCCTTTTCTCTTGTCCCATTTGTCTTTTTTAATATATTATGGAGAGCTAGGCCTAGTACAGTTTGCAAGATGTGGTTTCAAGAAGCAATGTTTTCAACAATTCCTACAGGAGACTGATCTACAGCCTAATGCACCTCATTTATTCATAGCAATATTTCCTAAATATTTACATAATGCTATCACACATATAACATTACACCAAGTTTTAAATAAGATGTTGTGGAGGAGCCAACTTCCTGCTCTTTCTTAGTAACACATTTAGGTGTTCACACCTTATATTCTTGGTCACTGAAAAATTTAAAGACTCTTCATTTTTTTTCCCCCATTCTAGAATAAAGAGCTTGAAAACCCTTCCTGCTCAGGTCAGAAGCTCTCTAACCTCAATCAAAAGTCTCATTAGCAATTTTTAGCTTGGACTATAAACCTAACAGCTTCTTCTAAATAAGCTTTCTAGTCCAAAACAAGCCTCAGTTCTTTGGCCGTTCCCCTAGATGTCCTCACAGACTATCCAAAGTCTCTCAGAGACCTGTGGATGCTGGGTAAGCCTTACTTCTTCCCAACATTATAATTTTAGTACTTCTACCTCCTGCCTCATCAAGCATTGTTGCTAAGATTAATTCTTCATTAAGCTCTCCAGGCTCTTTCACTGCTTCTTATATAATAGAGGAACTGCATCAAAGCCAAAACAATGACCCATCATACATAGATAGATCAGAACATGAGGTGGTTGGTATCTTACATACAGAAATAAAGATACAGGAAGATCATTCAAACCTAATTAAAAAATCCATTGTGGATTTAATTGATGAAGAAATATATACAACATTTATGAAAAGCGGTGCAGGAGAGGAAGGGGAGTGCATGTATTTTATGCAGTGTGTTATACTATATTACTCTAAATACCCAAGTGAGCTTCTGTGAAGCTAGCTCATTGTATGGTGCAGAGTATATTTTACCTGGAATATCAAAAGCTGAGATAGACTCTTGGATCTGTGTCAAGCGGAGGCAGTACTTAAAAGGAATTGTCAGGTTGGAAGATAGGCAAGAAAAAAGAAGAATGGGTGGTGACCAGAAGAAAATGACACTGGAGCCTTCTATCTGTCATCAGCCTGACTGGAAACGACATTTTCCCGCGTCTTGAGGAAGAACTTTGAATGGGAATGGACATTGAGGTCTTGCATCCCACCTTGTGCTTTGACACACATTTATGTCAAAGAAATATTATAAATAACTATCACAGGATCTCTATCTCAGAAACTGTATTACTGGAATATCCCAGTAGGATCTAGCTATTCATTACCTTCAGTTTGTTTAGCACATTTACTGCACATAGAAAACATATTAGGCTGCACGTGAAGGTAATCTGTGAGATATATTAAAAACTGCTTCTGAAATTCTGGAGCACTTACCAGTATTCTGAACAAGGGACAATTCATGTGCCACCCCTTGCCTTTAAGTGTGATGGACCTAATCCACGTTGGGGTAGGGGGAGAAGTGAAGAAGGCAGCACAGCAATTCACAAACACCTAGGGCTCCCAGAGGTACCTGCATAGGTAGCTTGTAAGTGCAGCTTCCCAAAGCTCTAAGATTAGGAAACAGGAAAATGAGAGGACAGAAGTATTATCTCATGTGCGATGCTGTGGGGCTTTGTCTGTACAAAACTCAGGAATACATTTTCCATTTTCTAAATTGTCAGGTTCCCAGATGGGCTCTTAGAGATGCTTTCCATTTGAAAAGAAGTAGAAGAGATTCATAGAGCTTCAAAGGTCAATTATTCAAAAAAAAATGCAGAATCCTTTTACATTAATGCCCTAATTGTTTTTATTCCAAGAGTTTTCACTCAGATGTCATATTCAATCTCCCTTTTTCTTTTCCTAGTTCACAGATGCTTAATATTCCATACCAAGACATAATGAACCTTTTTATTTCACTTTAATATGTAATCTCTTTAAAATAAGTGTCTTTAAATGATTAACTCTATCTATTATTCAAAGAGTAGACATTGAGGGTTTTTTTTTTTTTTTTTTGGTAGAATACCTATTAGGCCTCTGCTATTATGGGTTATTAGGAAGAAATTAGATCGGGCAGTAGCACTCAAGAGCTCAGCAAGAACCACCAAGCAAAAGTGCTGGGAAAGCGAAATGTCAAAACCACTGATGTGTAGAACTTTACCCATGTCTTCTTTCAAAAATCGCTTTTTCTTTCTCTAATACAAAATAAATACCTGGAATTGTTTGTATTTACCTGAAAATATATTGTCTCTGAGCTCTTGACTACTATATGTATTGAAATACTGGAGTGAAAACTGAAGCATCCATAGGCAAAAAAGACATCCCCAAGCTTTTAGAAGAGACATGTGCGATTAATGTGTTATATAAAAACAGCAGTGCTGGTATAGTTTTCTAGCATTCTTGAGGAAAAAAAATGGGGGGGGGGGAAGGGCAGGAAATGCAGCTGTGATAAATACTGAACTGTAAGCATCTGGACAGCTTCAGATCTGAGTCTTTTCCCCTCCCAGATATATTTTACTGCTCATCATTAGCTATTCTCAACCCTCCTTCTTTTGCCAATCACATACACATCAAAAAGATGAAAGCAGCAGGAAGAGAGGACAAAAGACAGAACTGCACAGAGAAATGCAGTGTTCTGAAAATAAGTCAAAAGGCAGTGAAATAAGGACTGCTGTATTCACCAGTAATCATCACCATGGACACTTATCCTCTTCGCACTTTATACAGTCAGCTTTCTCTTTATGATGGTTGGGACATCATCCAGATTCATCTTCCATCTTCTCTGCTTGATACAGGATCCTCAGATCTCATTGCGTTCTTCTCAGTACTCACCTGGGAGGCAAACATCTCACTGCGTTATTGTTCACTATCATTTTTACAATGAAAATACATCTGACTCCTATTCCAAAATACTCCAATTGTCAGAACAGACAGCTACTATTGATTAAGAGAAAACATCATGAAGAGTATCAGGCTAACATATCTTAAAACACCACCTCAAGAGACACAAGGAGCATCTGCTACTCACTGATGGCTGCTCAGTGAGCGATGTGAAATGAACGGCTAGATGTGCTACATGTGGTTTCTGTCTGGCTACTCCCAGAAGAGTCTTTTTGCTGAATTCTGTGACAGTTGCATGGCACTGCGAGTTTTGCCTTCAGTTAGCTTCAGCTAGGTTATCTGCTCAATTGACTGCAGAAATTTGGATAACATGAATGCACTTTGGAAACTGCGAGTTTCTGGTTCTTTTTCTTGCCAGCAATCTTGGCACAGAAGTGAAGATGCCAGGCACCCCCAAGTCCCTAAATCCTTAACCTCAATTAATCTAATGTTTGCTGTGCTTATCTGAATGCATAGGCTGGTGCAAGAGCAAGAATTCACCATGCTGTTCACCATCAGCAATCACTTGTGGAGCGATCAGTCTAGACAAAAAACAGCTATTCACAATCCTGATCCATGCTCTTCTCTCCTAGATTAGGTGGTCTGATCACGGCATGCTGAAAGTGGAAGTGAGGGGACCTTCTTCTTCTTCCTTCCAGTACAGATTTCTGTTGCAGCATGTTTTTGGCTTTTTTTCTCAAGAAATTGTAATACTGGTGATCATCAGAAAAAAGTATCCTTGATGCAATGATTTTAGGACTTTCTCTGCTCCTTCATGCACTTAGAAAGTGCTTAAAACCCTATTCAGAAGAATACTGTATGGGAAGAAAATTGGAGAGCTTGACAATAGTTATTTGCAAAATTAACAGGAACATGACAGATGATTGAACAGTGACAGTACTGTCTAGAGCCAAGTCTGGAGTGTGCAATCAGATACTGCCCAGGATTTGATGTTCAGATCAGCTAATACACTTGGTTGGCCATGCTCCCGCGTTCTCTCATACACAGCTGTCAAAGCAAGCTGAGAAAACTGGAGACACTCTACATACAATGCAATGCCCCACTTCGCATATGAAGTGAATTTTTATTGTCTTATTTACATAAATTCCCTGCCATTATATCCTTCACTTTCTCACTCTCTTCCCATCAAATCTCTAAGTGCTTTTCAAGCCTCTCCTCCACCAGAGAGGCCCATTAGGAGGGAGCAAGAGTCCGTGGGGAATCCCTCAGGGCAAAGAGCTCTGCCTGGCCGAGGCTGGTCATGAAATACAGACACAGGCGCAAGCAGCATTGCAAATCCACCTTCCCACTCATCAGCAGAGATCTTCATTCAAAATAAAGACAGGCAGAAACAGATCCTGCAAAAACATCAGGACATTGAGCTCTCTATTCGCACAACCTGTCTTGAGGAGTGACTGAAGGCAATATTGTTACTTCGACACTTTTCAGAATGTTCTAGTTTTAAATATTAGACTGTGTCTCCAAATCAGATCTAAAGCCACTAAATAGCACAGAGGCTGGGAACAAAACAGCCTTTTAAGTATCCTACTCCATCTCTTTTTCAACATAGAATTGTTCCTTGGCTTTTGTTCAATTTCTTCTTAATTGTCCCAGCACTTTCCTTGGGAAGCTGTTCTCCTGCCAAAGACATTCAGGCAGATGGTATTAGAAAGTCGAGGAAAAGGGACATTTCCTGTTTTCGCCTTCTTCAAAGACCAAGATTTACAATCAGGAATTTTCCTGATACTTGGCCCAGGGACATTATTTTGATTTTTCTGCTGTCAAAATTTTGAAATTTCATACATTTTAGTGACATTATTCTTTTTTCCTACCTCTCCCCCCTTCACTTAACAGCAAACAAAAAGCTGCTATATGAAATTATGAAGTCGATTGTGCGATTAATGTGTTATATATTATGATGCATTAAAATGCATCATATGTATTTTATTATGTCTTATATTATCATATGTATATTATTATTAATGTATATGTTTGTAATATACAGCAGGAGTTATAATGCATTATATTTATTACAGTGTGTAATAGAAATAGAAAATAAAATTTAAAAAAAGATAGCAGGATTTCTTTTCTCTAAGACCTTAAGTGTAACTCACTGAAATCCATGCAAGTTTTGCTATTGCCTTCAGCAAGAGCAGAATTAGTCCCTGGGCTGCAGGAACAGTATTTCCTTGTTCTAGGAAATCCCATGGCTTCCCAGAGAAATGCTGCTTCACCTTAGCCTTTGTGAAGGTCTTTTTAGCATACTAACTCCTTCTTCCCTAGGGTGTTTGCAGCCCGTGAAGAAATTCACAGCAAACCTGTTCAGAATTATATGTGAGCATATAGTGTAAAAGAGAAGCATCAAGTTGTATCAAAACTAAAGTTCTTGACCTACAGTTCCTGCAGGAAAGCATCTAAAGGTGTTTCTGCCCTGGGGTCCAAATATTAGCATTACTGCTTCAGGATGGTCAGACATGAGCATGATGAATGTGGCTCAAAATCATCATAATCAAGCTCTTAAAAAAATCCTTTGAGCTGTTGTGGAAAAACAAAGCAAAACAGAGGAAAAAATGTGTGTTAGCTGGGCACAACACTCTGGTAACCAAACTTTCTCCTTTAGCTTTTTCCTGTTGAAACCTTGGAGAGAACCTGTCTGCACTTGTTAATGTATATATCATGTTCTCTGACCATATTTAGGCACTTACATTAATATTCTTGCTATATCAGGTCACATGTATTCCTCCCTGAGCTATCCAGAAATTATCCCTGGAAAATTTTATGTGAGTTAGGTTGTGCTTGCTTACGGCCCTAGAGTATGTCTAATATGAAAGGACTCAACCTGGAAGTCTGTGATTAGCCAAAGGGTATTACATTGTCACTTCTCAACAGCAATTATTACTATTATTAATTATAATCCTTTACATATCATTTGTCTAAGATTTTTTCCATAGTTTAAGGACTATGTTAATTCCTTTTTTCCTATTCTTTATTGCTTTGATTCCAGGTTTGCTTTTTTGCTAGAGGATAAACTCACCTTTGTAAAAGAAATGACAGGATTCATTCTTAAAATCACCATATCTCTTATATTAAATATTTCTAACATTCTGATTTTTCCTATGCCCATCCTAAAGTCTAAGTTGTGAGACCTGAGGTCTTTTTTGAAAGAGAGAAAGAGAGAAAGAAAGAGAAAAGAAAAAAAAGAAAAGAGAGAAAGAGAGAAAGGTTTCCCTCTGAACAGCAAGTTCAAATCTTAATTACATGTGAACAGACAGAGTGTGTTTCAGACATTCACGAGGGCGAAGAGGGCTGCTCATGTCACCTTGCTGTAATTATATGAAGGCAGGAGTGGAAACCATCGACACATGGCAAATGAAACTGATCTTGAAGAGGGCACTCTTATAAAGAAGCAGTGAAGTATGCATCACTGGGCTTTGACCTTCATACAGCAGGAGGCAATGAAACAAAAGTCTTTGGTTTAAAAGACAGTTTTTAAAAAAGAGAATTAGATAGTTTATGAATCACAGAGGGTCTGTCGTGCACGCAGAAATCTCTTACTCTCAAGACTCACCGCTGGTGGGAGTGGAATTCCACCAGCGCTGATTTCTAGCTGCAGCGGTGAATCTGCCCAGCTGCTGTTTTCTCCAAGTCTTCCGAGTTTGGAAACTCGCCGAGCTGCTCTTCCTCCGAGTCTCAAGGCTGCAGCCCTGTTATCTTCGAGTCTCAGGGTCAACCCGTCGGCTGGGGAGAGGGTGCGGGGAAGAAATGTAGCTGACCCAGTTTGAGTAATAAGGCAAGACTTCATTTATTGCTGTTGCATACAAGCATTATATACTTTTACAAATGCTGCTAAAGCCACATGTTCTTATACTATTGGTTAACTATTCATACCCCACTATGCCACTGGTTAGCTATTTGTATCCCACTACCTATTCTCTGTATCACACCCGGGTGTTTGCACATTCTCAGCGTTGTTTCTCACCTATTCTTGGACTGTGCTGCAGTTCTCACGGTGCAACCCGGGGGCCTAACTTGTGCTAAGAGCCTAAGTAACTTATGCTAAGAGCCTAAGTAACTAAAATCCAAGGCCTTGGTTGTTCAAAGCCACACAGGATCCATGTCCCCGATCCTTAAATCATTCTGCAACAATTCCTCCTTTTTCTTTTTGAACAACCAAGACCTTAGAAGTCATTTTTTGAAGAGCTGCTACTGCAAAGCGCCAAGCAATACTTATGCATAATATTATTAGAAGCAAAATTCCCAAGGTCCGCAGCCCTTCCTTTATAAGACCAGTCACCCAACCAAGCAGTCCTCCAAATATAGATTCCAGTCAGCCGTCTAGTAGCCCTTTCTGCTGTGTGATCTTCTGCGTATGCTCCTTCAGCCATCATAGCTGCTTGTGGATGGATTGACTGTGGTCTGACAAGTTGAAGCAACAGAGTCCTTCGAACTCCTCACAGTCATGACCTTGAGCCAGCAGAAGAAAATCGATGGCTGTGCGATCTTGTAGTAAGGCATGACGGAGGCCGTTCTCATCAACGAGGAGTTGTTCTAAAACCTCAGTGGTGATATTGGCCTGCTTCTCGCTCCAACACGCTAACTTAGACAATTCATTTAGAGCGGCTCCCGCTGCAGCACCCGGTATAAAGAGCGCTAAAGCTACTCGCGCGGTTAGAGAAATCAAATGTACATTGTCATTACAATCAGGAGTCAGACCGAGCACCTGTTTCTTTCGATTTGAGCCTTCTTTTAGCTTTATCAATTTTGCTTGGCATGACACTATCATGGTTAGCCAGCCTAGATAACAAGGACGCCCGTACACATTTTTTGCCATGCCCTATCTCCACAAATCAAAAACATCCCTTTGGGTAACACTTTGGCAGTATAGTTATTCCATAACAATGGCACATTTTTAGGCCTAATTGACAGATCCACTCCATATGCTCCAAATGCAGATGGCCCAGAGTTGCCTCCTGACCCTTTGTCTTTGGTAGAATTCACCGCTGCATCATTAGTACCACAAAAACTATATGTGATGTTGAAGTCAAATCTTGGGTCACGAGACAAATCAGTCCATCCAGAAAGGTTCCAACCCATCTTTTACCCTATCTTTTTCCCTAGCACTTTCTTCTCTCTGAAATATTTATCTCCAAATATGAAACACATTTGGGTCCAATTTCCGGTAGCATTCCCAATGGCCTGTGCTCCCATGAGATGAAGTTCCTGTGGGTCCCATGGCAAAGAGGTGGTAAGGCCCTTGATTAATCGTACTGCACATTCAGAGACATTTACTACCCCACTACAATTCCCTGTGCTAATCGTTTTAAAACTTTCTTCCCTAAAACCTGGTTTACCAAACAGGCATGTTTTAAATGGGCTTGTGGGCGAGGCCATTGATAAACCAAATTCCCCGTCATATTTGCCCAAGTTACCCATCTCTCTGATGAACATTTGCTAAGTTGCTCGGGAGTCTGAATAGCAGTAAGAGCAGGAGCAGCCTTTGTCCATCGCGATGGTACTCACAACGGACCTGTTGATGTAAGCACAGACATATATCCTCTTCCTAGATATGGTACTTTAGCTGGTCCTTCCCAGATTCCTGTTTTTGGATCCCTGTACATCACAGTCAAGGAGGAGCTTTCTAACTGAGTTACTTTCTCCAAGTGTATCTGGGCCGGTGGTAGCTCCGAATCTGTAAAGATACATGGATGATTCATAACAAAGAGCGCCTTTGCTAACTTCTCATGTGGGTCTGGTATATCCGAATATTTCTCTAAATACCCTTTCAGCATTTGGTTCATTCGCTCCACCATATCTTGTCCTGTAGGGGAGTGGGAAATACCTCTTACATGTCGTACATCCCATTTTTGGAAAAATCGTCTTATACGCTGGCTTACATACGCGGGCCCATTGTCTGTCTTTACCTTCTCAGGTATTCCCATAACCGCAAAACACATTGTCAAGTGCCTCTGCACATGCAAGGCCTTTTCTCCTGTTTGAGCCATGACCCAAACAAACTTACTAAACTTATCAGTTGTAACGTGCACATACTTCAATCTTCCAAACGCTGATACATGAGTGACATCCATCTGCCATATTTCTAAAGGCCCTAAGCCTTTAGGATTTACACCTATTCCTAGACTGGTCTGTGATGGTTACACTGTGGGCATGACCTTACAATACCCCTTGCTTCATCCATGGTGATCTGGAATTGCCTTTTAAGACCCTTTGCATTCTGGTGAAAAGTATTGTGCGCTTCTCTCGCTAGGGTAAATTCATCAAGTGGTGTCACAGCTGCTTTGGCCACCAGCCTGTCTGCTCTCTCATTTCCCTCTCCTAATCCAATGGACCATTTATGACTTTGGATATGGATGGCAGCATAGGCCACCTCCTGTTGGGTAATTGCTGTCCATAGCTGTTTAAGCAGTTCAAACAGTCTTTGTTTTTTTAATCTCTTTTACCCAAGCCCCTTCTATTCGTTCTGGTATTCCAGCCACATATAGAGAGTCAGTGACCACATTCAGAGGTTTATGCATCCATTGCTTAAATGCCCATACTACTGCAGCTAATTCGAGAGTTTGCAGGGAATCCCCCTCTACTGCTGTCAATAAATGCTGTTTCCACTGTCCATGTTCTTGCCAGGTTGCCGCTGCTTTGCGGGATCGTTTTCCCGCATCTGTGAATACCATAACTGCTTCCGCCAATGGCGTCTCACTCCTTTTAGGCACTTGTAGCCAATTCTGTTGTCTGGTCCATCTTAAAACAGGGGATGCTAGGGAGTGGACATCCAGTGGTCCTTCATATGTTAGCAGGCTGCTTTGTAGAGCTTCTGAATGTTGTAGAAACCATTCTAAATCCTCCCTTTTAATTGGTAGGTATATAACCCCGGGTTCTTGCCCTGATATTTGTACTACCCTTTTTCGACCTTTCCTAATCAGCTCACCCAGGTTATCTGTTTTTTGCTGGATGGTAATTTTTGGCTGCCATGGTGTGAAAAACCATTCCAATATCCGTGCAGGTTCCCCCTTTTTCTTTTTGCATAGTGTCAATGCACTGATTAATTGACTGGGACCCTGTAAGATAGTAAGATCAATAGGAAGGTCTGACAGTCGGCGGTCAACCCAGTCGTCTAGAATTAAGGTATTATGTTCTTGTATGACCTGCTTCTGTTCATCTGCAATGTGAATTGGTGCCGCTGGGTCCGTGCCCTTGAGCAATGGGCACAGGGGCTCCAAGTCATCATTAGAAAAACCCACAACTGGGCAAAGCCATTGCAGATCCCCTAGAAATTTTTGGGCATCATTGACTGTGCAAAGGTTTACATGCAAGGTCAGCTTCTGTGGTCGTATTTGAGCCTGAGTAATATGCCACCCTAAATATTTCCATGGAGCTTGCCTTTGTACTTTCTCTGGTGCAACCTGCAGGCCCCTGCATGATAAGGTTGAGACCAGAATCTGTTCTTGGTCCGATGTAAAAGATGTCTCTTGTGCGATTAAAATATCATCCACATAATGATAGATCCTGACCTGTCACCATTGATCGTGCAGTGGCGCTAAAGCTGCTTCTGCAAACAACTGGCACATTGTAGGGCTGTTTTTCATTCCCTGGGGTAATACTGTCCGCTCATAACGTTCCGCAGGTGCTTCCCTATTTAGGGAGGATAGCGTGAAGGCAAAGTGCTCTGAATCATCGGGGTGAAGTTTGATTGTATAAAAGCAATCCTTCAGATCAAAAATTAATAAATGCCAATTTTCNGGAGCATAGCCGGTTGGGCAGCCCGGGCTGAAGGGCTCCCATCCCATGCATCTGCTCATTGATTGCTCTAAGGTCATGTAGCAAGCGAAATTTTCCTGACTTTTTTGGAATTACAAAAATCGGCATATTCCAAGGGCTCCTTAAGGGCCGAAGATGGCCCTGCGCTAGTTGTTCTTTGACCAACATTGCCGCCTGCTGGAGCCTATCCTTTTTCAATGGCCACTGCTCTATCCACACTGGTTTATCTGTGAGCCATTTTAGTTTCAGTGGAAAGGGCTCCGCAGCAGTGGCCATTACGAAAAAGGCGAGCAGTCGGTGGTAAGCACTGCCCCCAACTGATCCAACACATCCCTCCTGATCAGGACATGCACTCCTTCTGGGGGTGGCATAACAGTGGCAATTGTAGAAGCTGTATGTCCGTCAACAGTTATTGAAATCCTTTCGGCATTTTTACTGACATGAGCAGCCCGCCCCCACTCCTTCTACTCCACATAAGGCGGGGACTAAAGGCCAATTTCTTAGCCAAGTTGTTTCTGCTACAATGGTAAGATCCGCCCCCGTATCCAGCAATGCAGAAGAGCAAAAGCTATCATTTTTGTTTGCAAAGCGTGCCTGTAAAAGTGGCCTTCTGTTCATAGGTACTGTGAGGAAAGCACCAGATCCTGTGGACCCAAAACCCTCTGTTCCTCTGTCGTTTTGGCAATCTTCTACTAAATTTATCAATGGAACCAAATTGTGCAATTCTACTGCCCTGAGGCACAAAAATCGGTGTGAATCTGGTCTGAGCAACGACTTGAACATTTCTGGTATAGTCCGCATCTATACCTCCCGGTAGGACAACAAGCCCTTTGATGATGCTGGACGAAAGTCCCAATAATAAGGCCGCATATGATTTTCCATTAATTGTTACTGGCCCTTTAAATGTGGTGGCTATCACTACCGGGGCGTTATCCATAAGCATAACTTCTATTGCAGAGACCAGGTCCAAACCGATACTTCCTCTTGTGGCTGGGATGGAGGGCACGTTTGTACCTGGTTCATTACTGGGGCACCTACTGTTGTCCTCGCGCGGCTGTTCCTCTTTGCGCTCACATCCCCGTTTCCCGACTGCGAACCCCAACACATTTCGGTGGTATGGGTGCCCTTGCGACAATTCCGACACCACACTCGCGCCTTGCATTCGTACTTAAAATGCCCTTGTTTCCCGCAGCGGAAACATTTCGGAAGGTTTATCCCTGTCTGACGTTCTATAGTATTTGGCAGGTGCAACAGCGCTAGGGCTGCAAAGGCCTGCATCTGAACTTCCTTTAGTTCTTTCCCCAATTCCCGAATGGTTTCCACGAGCATAGCCTGGGGGCCTGACGGTAATCGGGACATCCTTTCTAACATATCCTCTATTGACGCAGTCGCAGGAAGGGTGATTAAAATGCTTTTCGTCTTCTCATTACAATTCTCAATAGCACACTGCTTTAACATCGTCCCCTTCATGTATTCAGGCACATCAGTTTTCTGAATAGCAGCTACAATCCTATCCACAAAGTCCGCAAAGGACTCATCCCTTTTTTGCTTGACCGACATATAAGATGGTGTGGGGGCTGACGTTCTAACTAATTTCAAAGCCTCCCAGGCAGTGTTCATGCTCTCCTTATTGATATCAGGTCCCATCTGAAGCTGCATCTCGGTGGTAGAGAAGGATCCCGTCCCCATTAGCTGCATGGCGGTCACTCCAAACAGGGGATCATTTTGACCTCTATAAGTAGCCTCCGATATGGCACACTGCCTTTGCCAGTGATCCTGCCACAACAATAACTGTAACTGTGTTAAAATAAACATCATTATGCCCTTGATGTCCTCGGGGCATAAGATCCCACTGGAGAAAATATACTGCAATATTTGCCAAGTTGGTTCCCCGTGTATCCCATTTTCATTCACCGTGGCTCGTAACTGAGTTAACATTTTCCAGTCCATAGGATGGTATTTGCCAGTTACACGTCCCTGGGCATCAGTGTCATATACCACAGGGAAGGCTAGCCTGCCTATCTCTTGAGCCATCTCGAAATCTCCCTGTCGCGCCGCCTCCCCCGCAATCCCTCTCCAATCAACCAGGCAGCACTGCTGATGCACTTTTACCGCCACCGGAGACGATTTACCACCCTCTTTCTCCCTCAGTTCCAACTTCTCTGTCTCATCACGTAATGGCGGTGTCGTCGGCGGAGGGCGTTTCCCGACAGATGGTTCCACATCCAGCTTCTCCTCCAGCTCCTCCGACTCTGTGTTCATTGCCTGCAGTGCCGCATCCGGACCCCCGGACGGGGGCCCCCTGTTAACTAGGATCGTACGTCCAGAGGGTGGCCGGGGGGTGTAGTCCATGCCCAGCGCAAAAAGGCCGTCTGTCTCAGCTCCGGTACCCAAGGGAGGCGTATCCCCCAAGCTCTGGGAAACCACCGCCGCCAAATCCTTCTCCAATTTATATTTCTTTAGGCAGTTAATCACCTCCCGCCAAGATTTCGACAACTGCTGCGCTGTTTTATCTCCCTCGATCACCAAATCCCATAATATGCCTCCAAATCTCTGCCATTCTTTTTCATCGAAGTATAAGGTGATCGGAAACAGTCTTTAGCATGCCCAAGCGTAATTAGGGATGCCAGATGTTTAACATCTACTTCCCGCTTTTGCAAAAAGTGACTAAAGAGAGAGAACGCTACCTCCTTCTCCATGGTCAGTAGAGCATGCACGGGATCTCTGCAGGTGTAGCTATCCTCATGCATCCTCCGGGTGGCTTCTCCCTCTCCGGACTGTGCGGGATCCACTACGGGTTGTCCCAGGCTTTCACTCTCTGCCCACCGAGGCTGCTGTCGGCACTTTGTCCGGTCGCTCTCCCACCCAGACTCTCGCGTCCCTGTTCGGGTGCCACTTGTCGCGCGCGCAGAAATCTCTTACTCTCAAGACTCACCACCGGCGGAAGTGGAATTCCACCAGCGCTGATTTCTAGCTGCAGCGGTGAATCTGCCCGGCTGCTGTTTTCTCCAAGTCTTCCGAGTCTGGAAACCTGCCGAGCTGCTGTTCCTCCGAGTCTCAAGGCTGCAGCGCTGTTATCTTCGAGTCTCAGGGTCAACCTGTCGGCTGGGAAGAGTGTGCGGGGAAGAAATGCAGCTGACCCAATTTGAGTAATAAGGCAAGACTTCATTTATTGCTGTTGCATTATATACTTTTACAAATGCTGCTAAAGCCACATGTTCTTATACTATTGGTTAACTATTCATACCCCACTATACCATTGGTCAGCTATTTATATCCCACTACTTATTCTCTGTATCACACCCGGGTGTTTGCACATTCTCAGCGTTGTTTCTCACCTATTCTTGGGCTGTGCTGCAGTTCTCACGGTGCAACCCAGGGGCCTAACTTGTGCTAAGAGCCTAAGTAACTTATGCTAAGAGCCTAAGTACTAACTTATGCTAAGAGCCTAAGTAACTAAAATCCAAGGCCTTGGTTGTTCAAAGCCACACAGGATCCATGTCCCCGATCCTTAAACCATTCTGCAACAAGTGTCGGGATTGCAGCTAGCACTGCATGAGTGCTCAAGAAGATAGGAAAAAAGCTGTAAGGAGCCTTCACTTTCCTTGCCTCACTCTCAATTTTTGGACTCCAAGGATGTAAAGACTTGAGATATAGGGCTAGAAACCCCCAGGGAGCATAGAAAAGTGTTATAGTCCTTTTGTGGGCAACGAGGTCAGTCAGGAGTCTACACAGCACTGCAGGTGATGAGAAAGAAGAGCACATCACCTTTCAGTGCCCTAACACAGTATTTCTAGATGGCAAGTCCCCATGGACTCACTAAACTCCTATCCCACTATAACTCCAAACCAAAACTTCTCTAATGGTATATGCATAACGGATTTTTCAAGCTGTGAACCATAACATTGTGAGAGTCTGCGATCTACAAGAAATAGTTAAGAAAATTAAACCTATTTTCATTGACTTAAAATTTTCAGGATAGAGATTAGATAATTTGGGAGTTGACGAATCAGGCAAGATTGACAGATAGCAGCCTACCATGATATTTAGCACCATCATTAAGCCCTTCAAAAGCTGAAAGCTGCCTCTGTTTTATATTCCCTAATTCCTACTTAGTGCTGCGTTTGTTTCCCAAGCACAATATTAACGATGTGTTTCAGATCCTCCTGCAGATCTCTGCTAAGAATCCAACCTGCAAACCACTAGCCTCTCCTTCCTAGTTTGTTCATTACGTATGAGCAAAGAGAGGGTGGACTGGAAATTTCTAGTTCCAAATCAGGAATAGATTGCTGCTGGATAAGTCCCCATTGTCCAAATATATATTTGGTCTGCCAAGTTACAGACATGCCACAGGGAGAGATGGAGCTGAGAGACGAGTAGCACAAGGGGGTTTCTTATCTGCCACAGGGAAATCTTCCAGGACTGAGCTGGTCAGGCAATAGTCAGGTGAGTTATAACAAAGATTTTGAGCATATATGGTCTTAAAGGTTCTGATTATCAGTGCAGGTCTAGGCCTTAAGCCAGAATGCACACTTATTTACATGTTTGACACTTTTCTTAAATCCTTTAATAATGCCATGCTGTTTATAGGGAGAAGAAAGAAAAAGAATCTGCAAATCCTAATGCAAACACAATGAAAAACAATCACCATCTATTAACTCACTCCCAGGGGGATTAACTAACCCATTAGAATGTCACTCGGAAGGTGGAAATGCCACACCAACCTCTCAGCTTATCATCCATTATCATCAGTTAATGATTTTTTTTATGTTGTAAAATTTCCATCTAAAAAGGGACATGCCAGAGTAAAACTTTAGGAGGATAATGGTCACCATATCACATTTAGACTAATTTAACCAATTAAAAAATGAGTATCTTATCATCAGTACCTAGGGTCTATAATTCAGATGGTCTCCATCTCTCCAGAAGCACTGTGACCAATTTGTGGCTTCCTTTGTTATCCAATTTAGATTGAAAAGATTCTCCTAGAATCTTCTCTCCCACAAACTAAACAATCCCAGTGATTTCTGTCTTTCTTCATAAGGGATGCTCTAGCCCTTTAAACATCTTTGTGGTCTTTACTAAACGCACTCCAGTAGCTCCATCTCTCTCTTTCACTCTTATACTGAGGAGCCCAGACTGGACACAGCACTCCAAATTTGGCCTCACTAGCGCTGAGTAGAGGGAGGATCAAGATGACCTCCCTCAACCTTCTGAAAATGCTCTTCCTAATGCATCCCAGGATATCCTCAGACTTCTTGACCGCAGAGGTACAGTGCTGCTGTACAGTTCTTGCAGCTTCTGGATTGGGCAGCCCAGGTCTTCCAGAGGCAAAGAGGATTTCAGAGCTTTGTCCCCCTCCTGAAGCTCCATCAGGGTCAAAGCCTCCAACATTGCAGGGACAGTTGCTCCAACAGCTGTTGATAACCATTTCTGTGATGTGTCACCATCACAGCTGAGAACACATGCATTGGTCTGAGCACCATTATCAGACCCTTCTTTGCACGCAACTAGGTCTGCTAATGGCAACATAGGAGTTATGTGCTGAGCCTGGCTCTTATATTGTCTTTCCCTAGAGCCAACCTAGAGCTTTACTCCCTAGAGCTATACTCAGCCTGCCCTGATCCAGGATCCGCTGGAACAAGGGCTCCAAACACCCTTGGATCCAGGACAGCCCATGTTGCTCGTTAGCAGTTGCTAGAGATTGCTAGTGCATCTCATTTGGCAGCAGGAGGCACCATGGAGTTCCTCGAGGGCTTCCCAGGCGTCTCCCAACAATCTCGAGCAAAGTCCCCAGCAGATCTTGAGAAAAAACCCAGAAACTGCCGTGTGTGTCTATTGCTTTCCTCTGGGAGTAGCATTCTGGGAATATAAGTTGACAAATTGTGAATTTTTTAACCAATATGGGAGAGGTCAGCCTGCTTAATGCTGTGTGCAGTTAGATTTGCTTTAGTTATGCCTGTTTTAGTTTCACACTTGACACAAAAATCCTGCTGCTGAATGCTCCAGCACTTCTTTCCCCCTTGGTTCTTAACTACAGTCATAAACAAGCCAGCACATTCAAAATGCTGCAGTCAAAGAGGAACATATAAATATTTCATCATGCATCAGCTCTTAGAAAAAATGTGAACAAATTAAGCCTCTCATGTCTCACTTGTGAGATCTGTACTTTATCTGCTCTCTATTAAAAAAGTAATAATCAGAGAAATGCTGTAAACTAACATGAGGTCTCCTGAGCAACATGTAGCATGTCATTACTCTGCTATTTATACCACATACACAGCCCCAGAAGCCATGAAATAAGGAAAGGGTATGCAATAATTAGTGCTGGAAGAGTACCGAGTTCAACATGCAAATGAAACAAGTACTAATCATCCAGATGGTGTCATCTCTCCAGAGTTCCAGTCTGACTAGGATTTTTTTTTTAATACAACCCTCAGAAAACTAGATGCAGAGGGTTAAGAGGCATTCAGTATCATTTGTTACCATTGTTAATTAGTTGTGTGATGGCGATGCCAGGAGATCTAGGAGAACAGAGAGCAGGCTCCTATTGAAGTTTGTACAAATACTGCTAAGAGATGTTCCCAACTAAGTACCACAAAGGGAAATATAGACAAAGTAGATTAGACATAGAGCCAGGGACATTTGAAGTCCCTGTCACACGATTAACATTTTGTGATATCCTTTTTATTTCCACCATCATTGATAACCTCCCTTCCTCTCTTCTGTGTGTCCACATCTTCTCACTTTTCTTTTTCTTCCTGCTCCCCATCTGTGACCTTGGATTTCNCCTCACTTTTCTTTTTCTTCCTGCTCCTTCCCTGAAGTTCTGCTCCCCATCTGTGACCTTGGATTTCTACAAGACTCCAGATTATGTTCTTTTCTCTCCACTTTCAAAAGCTTTTTTGAGAAAAATCACTTTTCCAACCAATTCCTTCCTGCTTCACAGACTCCACAAGCCCATTAGCAATTTTTACCACTGTACAAGAATACGATCAGAGTCATCTGTGGGCTAAATTCTGCTTTAGAAACTAATATTCTTCTTTTGCTGAAGTCAGAGAAGTAACATGGTTTTTAATGAGTACAGATTCAGATCCACGCTCTTTTCTATATTTTCAGACACTTTAAAGACAAACTTAGCACCTCCTACAATGATATACAGCCATCAGCTAAATGAAGGGTATAAATTCTTTTGCCTTAAATTGTATGTCAAGTTTATGCTTATTTCTCTCTTCCTAAAATTAAAGAAAACATTGTTATCACTATTGCTGCTATTATTGTTACTATTTCAAAAATCTCTGTATTCTCCAGTTTGTGGGCAGCGCTGCTGCAATTACTTGATGCCATGTTAGACCCAAAAGTGAATTCCTCCATCACAACAAATTCCACCTGATAACTGTTTTTTTTTATTTCTCTGAGAGAAAATAGAAGCAAACCTGTTTATATTGTTGTTGATTCTGTTCTTGTTCATATATGTAGATGATTTTAAATATGATGGACCAGACTCTTTAGCCACTTATGCCAGCATTACCCACATACAGCTCCACTCTCTTCAAGGCATACACTCTAACTGATAAAAAACCATGAAACAGCAGTTTAAAAGTGATAGGTTGGTTTAGAGGACAAGAGTTTAATTCTATCATGGAAAAGATTTCCTTGGGCTTAAGAGAAGGGGCCAAAGCCATGGTGTACTAAGTAGGGATACCAAAGGGAGCAGGGAAAAAAGAGAAGCTGGCTCCACCGCATCACCACTAGACTCTACAGTATTTTAGGGATCAGCTTATCAATTTTTTATCTGTAAAAATGAGAAGGTTTTACTTCAGAATGTGCAGCTGACATCATAGATAATCAAGGATGGCCAAGTGCTGAGATCCTAAAATAGTGACAGGCTAAAAAAGACTTCGGGAGGAAGGCAGGAAAAGGAGCTTTACAACGTCTTAGTAGGCTCTTAGCCAAATTGCCAGCCCTTAATTAAGTACCTGAGCTTCCTGTACAATACCTGGGGAGAGATTAAAAATTGCTTCCCCAAAGCTACTCTCCTGACTGAGCCAGGAATAGGAGTTTCTTAAGAGAGGTCTATTATATCTCTCTCTTCCCTGGAACTCAAGCTCTTTTAGGCATAAACCATCCTCAGGCTTCATTAGATAATTACCTTCTGTTAGAGACACAATGGGATATGGGCTTGCTGTGAAGCCACAACCCCACTTCGTTACATTCATATGCCAGCTGTTTCTTGGAAAATACAAAGAAGAGATGCTATAACTACAACTCAAAAGTTGCAGAAGAGTAAAAGAATTTGACTCTAATACCCTTTCAGTCTGGCTGATCTTCCAGTGAGAGCAGGTGTTGTTATACAGGAGGTTCAGAGTATGCTCACTGTGGGGTGCAGAACTGATTGAACCTTTCTGTTCACCAATGAGGTTGAGGTTGTTGAAGGCTATGTCAAGGTGTAATTTGAAAAGGTTAACTTACGCCATTTGCATCAAGAAAACTCTTCTAGATCTCTAGTAATTGATTTCGTTTTTCTTTTTCTGTAAAAGAAAGAATAAGATGTCAAGTGTGTGATAACCAGCAAAGTATGAGTCCAAGATTTCTCTAGACAGTGTCATACTTCTGTGGATCCAACTGCAAGTCTACAGAGTACTTTTCTTTCTTTCTTCCTTCCTTCTTCTCTCTCACTTCGTGAAAACAGTCCAATGTTTCAACACAAAGTCAAATGGTAACATAACAGGATGGCAAAGTTGGGCTTTACCTCACTCTAGTACTTTACATCAAAGTACTTCAAAACGTTACAGAAAAATTTATCTTTATTATAGCTTATCTGCAGCAAAAGCAGCAGAGCAGGGATCGGGGGTGTCCCTGAGCTGACTTTCAGTTGTGATAACTGGATTAAGACCAGTCTGCTTCTCACACTTGCTGTAATGGATAGTTTCCTTCCATTGCAGCTCTTGTTGCTAGTTTATGACGAGTTCATTTTTTCTCCCCACTCCCAGCCAGGCTTTCCAGGTTGCATGTTTGCAAAAAGTACAATCCAGCTTTCCTCATCTTGACATCTTGTAAAAAGGGTGGGTTCTTATTATATTCCTCCATTCAGAGTCAAATGAAGCCATTCACCTTTTTTTCCCCCTTGCAATGCAACACGAGCAAAACATAATACCTAAAACTCATGAGATGATGGATTCAGGAGAGTCATCTTAGGTCCTTCTATCATCACTGGAGGAGTCAGCAGACAGTAGTGTTTTGCAATGCTTGGCCATTACCTCATCCTTTCTGTTCAACCATGTGTTGCTCTCTAAGAGCTTCATATGGCAAGAGCAGGAAGTAAGTGGGGCGTAGGATTTTCCTTTCAGCATTGTTCAGGCAATGACAGGATGCTGCACAGATGGAAGAGAAGCTTGTTTATACTGAATGTGCTGGAGTTATCGATACAGGAAAGCTCCATCCCTCTGTGAAAAACACTCCCTCTCTTGGTGTCTTGAACTGATGCCATGAGCACCACTCCAAGATTAACCATAACCTGAAGGCAAACAATTTTCAGAAATACAACACTGGTCTGGTTTTCAAATTCTTGTTTTTCCTCTTCCATTTTATTTAGTTATTTTTTAATTCTGTATGCTATGTTTTGCTTTCTCTTGCTTAACGTAGATAACTTCCTGCTGCAACCACATATAAACCAGTCCTGTTTCAGCCATGCTACGCTTCATTCAAAATAAGGTTTTAGGAGGTCCACATTTTTAGGATTGTATGCAGTATTTTGAACCAGAAATCACCTCTCAAAGCCCAGCAAGGACTCTATCCTGAAAGACCTCCTAACAGATGTTTCAATCTATATTCTGTTATGTCTGTATACAACAGCCTGTGTGTTTATAGAATAAACCTGAAGAAAGAGGCCCTAGGAAAAACTATGGTTTGGTAAAATCAGCTTGAACACAGATTCCTCTTAACACAGATGTACTGCCACTTTTCTTGAAAATGTCTTTTCAGTCTCAGGAGCAATCAGAGAGGCACGTGAATCTTGAGGACTTATAGGAAAAGGTACAGAGAACAAAATAGAAAATATTATCATTCTGCTCAATACACCTTCATCTTATATACTGCATGCAGCTCAGATCCCTAGATCAAAAACAATATATAATAGAACCAGAATAAGTACAAAGATGGTTAAGGAAGATGATCAAAGAGATGGTCCGTCTTCTATATGAACAGAGATTAAACAGCAGATGATGTGTTTGTCCGGGGAAGAGATGATAGCAGAATATGTAATTTTTGAAAATCCTGGAGAATGGAAATAGGCAATGATTATACATAATTTCTCACAACCTAAGAATGAGGAGTAGGGACACAAGTGAAATTATTAGGCAGATGTTTGGAAACCACAAAAGCTATAAAATTTCCTAAAGTGCCCAGAGACATTTTGAGACACATTGAAAGACAATTTCAGAGATTTTAAAATGTGATTTGACCTATTCTTGGAAATAATGTCAATCCACTGCTATTAAACACAAATATACAGATTCATTGCCCAGATAGAGATGTTCCCAAAATGCTGATTTCTGGGATCTAGCAAGGTATAATAAGAGAGATTTCACACCTCTCTTTCCTTGTCTTCTTTTCATCACGAGCTGTCAGGCAAAAGTTATTGCAGTAGTGGGTATATTTGAAGCAAGAGGAGTCATTCTTTTGTGTACAGCACACTGTAATCACATTAATGATTACATTAGCACCACTACATTAGTGATGAGATTGAGATATAAAACTCAGTGTTGTTTACTCTCACAAAGTACATGTTAAGGAACCAGACACCCAAGAGAGAATCTTTCCTACCCACATCTTTCCATGACAGCTACTTAAGTGACTGCACCTTGACCAGGAAATAACTTGTGTGAAGTAAACACAGGCTGATAGTTATGAGATAAAACTTTATTTCGCAGAAATCGTGCTCAGAGTCATAGAATCATAGAATCATAGAATGCCTAAGGTTGGAAGGGACCTCTAGAGGTCATCTAGTCCAACCCCCCTGCACACGCAGGGCCACTTAGAGCACGTGGCACAGGACTGCATCCAAGCGGGTCTTGAAGATCTCCAGAGAAGGAGACTCCACAACCTCTCTGGGCAGAGTCCTGTCATCCTTTTCAGGACTTCTGCTGTGCAGACATCTATACTGTTGACTCATTCTGCAATACGCATCAGTCCTTTCTCCCATCTCCTTCCTTTGCCTATCACTGCATTCACTTTGTTAATCAAGCACTGACATGGGCAGAGAGGGTTTTTAAGAGCTGCCTGCATTTCACTGGCACCATATGGGTAACATATAACAAATATATGGAAGGGTATGGTTTTACCTTATCCCTGTACAAAGAGCAATAAGAGATGTGTAGACCTAAGAGTACAACTTAGGGTGTGTTTCCAAAGACATCTGCAAAATATGTGATGGGTAGATGTGAAGCAAGTAGCCAAGTCTAACCTCCGTTGAAGACTCACATGGCAGCTATTCACTTTTTAGCACAAATGAAAAAAGTGACTAGCTCCCACAGCAAACCTTATCTTAGTCCTTTGCCTTCCTTTCTGTAAGAGACATGTAAAAACTAGGAGCAATCTGGCCTCCTCACCAGAAGACAAATTGAGAGGTACCAATCAGACATACTACCGACATCAGACATAGGATCAAAAACAGATTTCAGTATACTCTGTCCTTTGATCATAAGGGTCTTCAGACCTTATGTGCTGCAGACACACAAGGTTAGACAATATCTAACCTTCACCTTTGATGTATGCCATGTTCAGCATGACTTCCACCTCAGTAGGGCAACAAGGAGGCACAGAGGTTAACTGGCCTGCACAGTGTTGCACTTAAACATTCTCACTCTCTATGAAGGCACACTTTCCTAGTAGTTCATGTGTCTCCTTTCTTCTGTATGGATCCAGAATATAATAAAGACAAAAAAATGTCTTTCCACTTACTCCCTGGGTTGTGAACATGGCCCTCTGGAGATTTTAATTTTTCCTTAACAAAAATAGATGTGGAAGTAAACAGTTGCAATAATAAATGAAATAAAAAGCCAATTTTGCCTCCACATATGCTTGTCCTACTGAATAGATTTTTACAATTCCTGCCTCTTTCCTCTCCAAATGCTGGCATTTTGGTAACTTTTCTGCACTGAATCATATTTGGGCATAAACATGAGAGACTGAAGCATATCAGTGATATGAACATGATGTAACAAAATAATAACTCGGAACAGCAGAGGAGGGGGAAGGTTAAGGAAAATCAATGGTCTTAGCAAAGTCCCACTTCCAGAAGAATTTTGGGAAATCAGGTCTCAATGGAATCCCTTACTGGTCCATCTGTGTGCACCATGAGGCAGCCTGTAGACCTCACTCAGAGCCCATTTATGCTGGACATCAGTAGTAGCATAGATCAGAGAATAATGCAGGTTGAAAAGGACCTACAGAGACATATTCCAATCTCCTGCTCAAAGCAAGGTCACCCGTGCAGTGAGATGCCATACTATTTAGTTTTTTGTTGGCTCTTTTTTTAAGTATTTAAATGTTTATAGAAAATGAAAACAACTTATCTACATTTTTTTGAGTTCACTGTGAGTTTACTAAATTAGAGATTAGATAGTGGGGTTTTCTGAAATACCAGATATGCAGAAGTTACTCAGAATTTTGAGGGCTCTTAAACTAATAGAGAGTGTTCCCAAGCCTATTGTCCAAAATATACCCCACCAATGAAATAGATTGGCACCTAGGAAAAAAAATTACATGACCTTAATTGTATTAACGAATCAAAGGGGTGCAGAACACAGCTTTCCTATATACAGAGCAGAGCTGTAATTGCTTTCTCATGCCCAGCTATTCCTCTAACCTGAGGTAACAGAGTTCATGTGCCTGAGTAGACATAGCAGTTTACAGTAATTAGATATGTTTGTCTCATATGTACAAACAGTTTTATATGAAGTAGATGAAAACAGACAGAAAAAAAGACTTCTTTCCTATGGAAAAGTACCTGAAATCCCAATAAAAGATTGCATATACTTTAGTTACGATTCTCTAAGCAAAAATTAACTCTCCTTGTTTTAGTGAGATACGCAGGGCCCCATAGTCCAGTTCATAGAGAGAGGGCTGCATTTGGTTTAAGAGACAGATACTTGAAATGGAAAGCAGGGATCAATGATAGCAAGCGGAATGTTTTCTGAAAAGATGCTGTTTGCTCCCTCCAAATTGCACAGTATATGTTGAATGTGTGGTTGTTGAATTCCCTTTTGAATGCAAGCTTAGACACTGTTGTACAGGCAGCTAAGAAAGATGAAGCACTTAGAGTTACTACAGCAAATGGAAGACAAGGCATGGTCTTGCAGAAGAAACAAGGTCAAATCATAGTCAGCGATACAAAAAACAAAGGCTGTCCTACAGTGTGAAGTACCTTATGAGGGCATCAAGATAGACATAGATATATATGTATATGTATACATACATTATAATTACATATAAATTATAATTTTAAGTATTTTTCTAAAACAATGTTCTGCCTCTGTCAGTAATTGGAGGTACTTGAAGACCATAAACTCAGTTATTTTCATTCCCAAAATATCTCACAAGCCTGAATAATCTAACTCGGGACGTGAAGGAGCACTTTCCTTTGTGTTGAGCAGTCTACTCAGCATCTGAATAACAAGCAAGTTTCACTAAAATTAGGGCTTCCTTCCTTTAAATCCACTGGGAGCTTGCTGCGAGGAATGCACATCCAATACATCAGAAAGTCACTCAACTCAACATGCAATAAAGACTGACACTTGAGAAGAAAATGGAGAAATTACCAGGGTTACAAATCTCCCAAAGGTCACCTAGCTGACTGTCTCTTGGCAGATCTTCAATTTTGTCATCAGCTGGAGAAGCCTCAGATCTACACCACCCATGACAGTCCCATGCCTCCAAGGAAAAGGATGGGCTGGGTAGAAAGGCAAGCAGTGAAACTCTGGTCTTGTGCAGCAGCAAATAAAACAAAATTTAAAGCTTTTTTTATATCCAAGGGAATTAATGGGTCTAGCCAAAATTTAGGGAAGATGCAGAAATGGAATTTCCCCCTGAACATCCTTTTTCTGAAAATTGGGGGAAATTCAGACATTTCATTTATTCTGTACTAGGAAAGAAAACTTGCCAAAATCTGTTGCTTGGCTACAAAACCATAGTTTAAATTAATGGAGTGAGACTTCTCTGCGCAAAAGAGGATGATTTCGTTTGTGTAGTCTACAGAGGACCGTGTACTACAGACACCCTAGATCACACTGAATATTGTCCAAAAGAATGCCAGATACACAAGACCAAACAATGCCATAATGTAACTATGTAACAATTAGAGATCATGGATAAATCCATGTTTTGCTTGAGAATGTTCCTTGACCATGTGTAAGCTACATTTCACTACCAAAAAAAAATAAAAAAAATAAACTGCTTGTTGCACCTGACCTAACTCTTCATCCCCAAGCCAGAGAAAGCAAGAGAAATCAAAACTTACAAAGCCCCCAAAAAGGTCTCTGAGGAGTTTCAGGACACAGTAAAGGAAAGCTGAGGTTTCTAGAACATTTGTGTGCTTGTACTCTTATATTGGAAGAGGTTTCGGTAAGGAGATCCTAGCATTTTGTCTTTCTCACAGTCCTAGGCTCGATTAGGAAGGAGAACTGTGAGTCAGAAAGAAGGTTCCTCCTTAAAGGTTCTTCTTCCTTTAGCTCTGTTGCTTTTCCAGCATTAAATCTCATTGTGGGGTGGAGGGGGGCGGGGGAGGAAGTGTCTTCTCACAGATGTGCATTTATAATAGGCATTTCAAAGATGCAAGAACTAAAGGAAAACATTTCTGTCTTAAGTACACTCATCTCTCAAATGACCAGTCAGCATATGTAGACAGAATATTCAGTTACTGTAATTTAGTATACTACAGAACACAGAGTACTGAGAAGCAGAAGTCAATAAGAATATTTAATAAACAGGAGCAGAACAGGAAGAATACACTGAATTATCACCAGCTTGTTATCCTTACGGGTCCTATTCTATCCAATTTACTCTCCTTAAAAACTAATTTTCCTTTATTTCAGTTAGGCACTCAACCTTCTCCACCATTCACAACAATTGCCTCTTCAGAAAAATAGGCAGGGGAGATATACACAAAAGCATAGTCAGGCAGAGGAGGGATAATGTAGGCAGAGCAAAAGCTGCGACTGCAGAAGTGGGGGTAGCTCTGTGCCGCCTGCTGGGATATTTCTAGTGCTCACAGAAACATCCTTTGTTTTCCACAATTCACCGATGGGTTTGCAGCGGAGCAGAGCCACCTCCTCCCTTTTCTCCCTCTCTTTCTGGTTATCATTGACCCTTCCCCGCGCTGTCAGCCTTTAAGTATATCATTACTGTGGTAATCGCTTAGAGTCAAGGGAGGGCCGGGAAAGACGAGTGCAACAAAATGAAATAATAAATAATTCCCCCACTATTCGGGTCCATCCTGTTGGTTCAGCACCACTGTGCCGGTCCCCAGGGAATCAATGTTCATTACAGATGAGGACAAAGGAGCTCGCAGCAGGTCACGGCGGGGATTTCTGATGCCGGTGACTGCGCAGGAGGTTGTGATGAGACCTCAGGACCCATCTGTTAAGTCTGGGCTCGAATTAGAAAAGCAGACGGGAGCCTTGCAAAGGCAACACCTCTTCATGTCCCGAATGCTCGCCTTGCTTCCCTGCGGAATTGCACATCTCAGTTGTGAAAGGCTGGCCAAACATCCATGCAGCAGAAAATAACCCCGTAGGGACGAGACGCTGAGCAGGAGCAACAGAGCAGCGTTCCCAATGACACCTAAAGACCCTGCCATGGAAGTCAGTGCTTCTGTTGCTCAGGGACATTCGGGAGATTTAACCACTGACATGAGCTTATCCTCCACCACACATTAAATCTAGTTGGAAGAGGAAAAAAAAAAAGACAAAACCCACTGTTTTATGCAAAACTAAGTCAGCCACATCATTGAAACTAGTTGCTCAGAGACAGCAGCACAGGTCTAACTCAGCCACACATTTTTGCACCCAAACTGAGGAACCTCATGAATAAATATGGATTGGAACTGGTAAATGTCACTGAATTAATTTGTATTGTTGCAAAAAACATAGAGACTGAGCATGTACCCAGCTTTGAGTTCTTTTTTGTTTGTTTGTTGAATTTTTATCTATAATCATATAGAACGGATTTCCCCCTCAAAGCCATCTTCAAGGCATCCTCGAGATATGAAAGGGTCACACCAGACAGGATGCTCTCGAGTAGAACCTGGATGCCTTCATGTAGCAGTGCTGCTACCTTTGCGGACCCATGGGCCTGGATCTCTGAGTGCCATTTAGTTGGAAAATGTGGCCATTAGGGTTCAAAGTCTAGGTTTCCTGCCTATCAGGCAAGTCAGAGTATTAAGTGTTCACATAAATACACAAAATGGGCCAATCTCTCCCTCCCACCATCCACTTCTGTCTGGAGTAGGGAGCAATGCCAGGGCCTAGGGAAGAAGGAAGCAAGGATAACTTTCCATCCAGCATTAATTGGGAGCATGTAAAACCTCCCTGGCCAGAAAGTAGAGACCTAGTGGCCAGGGTGTTCACACAAAGTGAGTTCAAGAACGTTGCACACACTAGGCTAAATGCGACCAGAAGGCATCATGAGACTTTGTGTTGTATAGGAGAAATGGATTTAATTATTCAGAAGCAGCTTCCAGAAAAAAAAAAGAAGTCCACTTCCTTCTGCATGCAACAGCTGAAGAAATAGGTCCACGGTCTCAGGAGGGGAAGACAGGATCCTCCAGAAGAGTTAGATCCCAGGGATGTCCTGAGTTTCTAGATTAGAAATCACAGCTAAAGGAGAAATGTGAAGCCCTGTGCTTTCCATAGGTAGATAGAGGCTATCTATTTGTCTGGGTGTGTGGAGAGAGATGAGAAATGCGTGACCCTTTCCTTCCCCTGGCTCACTTCACCTCCCTGTGCTGTTCTACTTTTGTACGATAACTGTTTTTTCTTATTAGTTTTCTTCTCCTACAATCTCCCTTCCCTCTCTTTCTCTTTTTTCTTTCTTTTTTTTTTCTTTTTTTTTTTTTTATGGCCTACAGCATTTTCCCATTACTTTTCCCTGAATTCTCACAGAGGTTTTTCTAACCCGTTGCCCTCACTGACCCTAACTGAAAAGTGAGCTTCGTTGTACCTCAGGACACTGACTGCTAATGGAGAAGCTGAGAGAACCCAGCTCACTTTGAATTGCACTTTTGCCCCAAGAGTAAACATGTCACTTTTTTTTCCTCTCTCTCTCTTTTCTTTCTCAACTCTCTGCCTTTTTATTAACTCTGGTCAAAAACCACTCAAGTGCAAGTCAGCCCAACTGCAGCTCTACCATGGAGGGGCACTTTCTCAAACCAGGGATGATTTTGAACTGCAATTTTTCTCGGGGACAAATTAATTGCTGAAGTGTGCTTGCCTATTGGAGTTCAAGACTTAATTTGGCACCAGTGAAGCTGGCTTCAGAAAAAGGCAGCCTTATGGATCCCCTCATCCCATGGATGAAATGCATCCATGCACTATAATGACTCAGTGTCTTCTCAATGGTTTGCTGTGAAGAGCTTTAATGCTCACATGGTGTGGATGGGCAACAGTATTTAAATAAATGCAGACATAATAGCTTGAGACAGTTATTGGTTAAATAGCATCTGCTCTCCATGCATAACCCTTGTTATAGCTAATAAGAAATGTGCACACACACATGATTATGGAGAAGATACATCATGCAAGGATCGGCAGGTTGTGTCTGTCGTTGTCTGGCCAAAGTCTTCCAAACTGGGCAGTAACGTGGCAGTGATGTGGGGAAGAAGCACCTCAGCTGTCTGTGCCCAAGAATCTGTACAAGGATACTCAGGTCTCACCAAACTGGGACCAAGCTGATCAATAAATCATTACACGCTTCTTTTATATATATATAAGTATACATATATATTGCTTATATATACGCACACACATATATAATGCTTATCTTTATGATAGTCTGTAGCCTGCAGAGGCTGTCTCTCCCTCAGCTCTTCATCACTACTGTCTTCACGAGAGCAGTCTGTGAGACACTTCACATACATAACATACACATAAAAAAACCTAAAAAGCTTTTGTCATGGACTATTCTTTCAGAAATGCCAGGGCACTATTCATTGCTTCTGGGATCAGTGGAAAAAAAATTCCATAGGATTCAGTAGGATTGGTCTTAAAGGTCCACCACACTTCCACTCACTTCTGTAAGTCCAAGCTTGGAGGCACCTCCAATTTGATAAGTCGGTTGCCACCCAACCTCAGCAGAAGAGTCCTTAGGCCTGCCTGTCCAATCGTTCTGATGGATGCTTTCACCCATATGGGGCTTTTCTCTTTACATAAATGTTACACTGGGAAGGAGGAAAATAAATCTTGGGCAGATATGTAAACCCATTCACTGACACATGTTTTATAGGAAGCAAGGTTGCACATTTCTGCTAGCTACGGTTTGCCTCTTTTGTTACTTACTTCTTTTTTTTCTTCTTTTTCTTGTGGCTAGAACTTTAGAATTTGGGCTTTGTTCTAGGAGGAAATTTATTTTTTATTAGAGGAGGATTCTACTGTCACATTCAAGGCAACAATGGAACACCTCGAGCTGCTTGTGAAAAGGGAAGTTAAATAGCTCTCTGCCTCCGAGAAGAATGACTAACTGCTTTGAAAAGCTGACCTACATTCAGGAATGCAAAAAGGAGAGAGAAATATAGATCAGTGAATATTCAGAAACCTGAGAAGTTGTTTATACTGTGATAAAAGTGCCAAAATAATGACTTTGATAATTTCTACTTTTTTTTTCCTCTCTCCTACAACAATTTTTCATGTTAGTTAGGAGTCAAAGAAAGGCTGTGATTCTGTGGCCTGACTTACAAAAAGCTCTCAAACTTTCTACTCAAAGTCTGTCACTAGAGGATGGGAATTACAGTGAAATTAATTGATTCTGATATAATCAGACTTTTTTTTATATCCCCCTCCCCTTTTCTAATCCCATAAGACTTTATTAAATTCCTTTTCAGAGGCATACTGTACTGAGGCTATAACAAACCAGAAACTATCTCTTAACTTCTCCTTGCCTGCACAAGCCTTCAGGAAATCAAGCTTGGTGGAGGAGCATTGATGCTGAGTGGGCAAGTTTTTTGGGGCGGTTCCTAGCATAGAATTTTTCATCCAAAGAAATAGAGACCGAGGCAGATGTACACACAAACACACACACACATGCACACTGAGAACAGGACAGAGAGATTTAAAGAGCTGCTTGCAGAACATTGATTTAACTATGCACAAGTGGAAAAAATAAATGATCTCCTGGCGTAACAGACAACTCGACAGGTTTATATTGGATGGGAGATGAGATTAACTCTGCAGAAATACAACTAGATGCAAACTAGGCTGGCCAGTGTGTACTGCTATATATTGTTATAGACATATTTGCAAATTCATACAGTTTATGAAGCCAGACACAGAATTATTATTACTTGCTTACAAGGGGAAATAATATATGTCAGTACACATTGCCATGTAAAGCCCACATAAATATGTTCTTTGAAAGGTTGCACTCCAACTTTTTTATTTTAATCCCCCACTTTTTGCCAATATTTAACACAGGAAAAATAGCTGTAGGTTGCACTCAGTGTCTGGCTGTGTCCATCTCTTATCCAGGTGAAGACAGCTTGCACAAAGGTAGAGGCATCGCTGGAAATTGCTGGCCACCCAGAGCGATGCAGACTCCAGGATCCTGCACAGATACTCCAGACGGCAGCCTTCGTGTTGCTGCCTCCTTCCCAAGCAGCATTTGGCACCTCAGCAGTATCTGCCTTGGAGCATCAAGCACGGACAGTTTTAAAAGAAGTAGTCACCAAATGCAGCCACCTTTCCTCATTGTTCTTGAAAGAAAGCAGCTTCATTAAGATCTGCGATTTCCACACTAAACGTCCTGTTTCTAATTTTATTCCTTTCCTGCTGAGAAGCTATTTAATAATACAAAAGAGAACATTTTACTTTATAAGAGAGTTCCTTCCCTCCCTTAGGACAAAGACTTCCACTTTTAAGCATTTAGCACATGAAAGTGTTTCACGTCCATATGTGGTGTACGGCCCCATGAGGAATACTGTGATTTTTAAAAATGCATGATGGCCCTGCCCCTCACTACACTGACTTTTGCTTCTCTGTGGCAGTTGGGAGGTTTGTTTCCACTAGGGAAAAGAGCCATCCAGAACTGGTCAATGAGCAATTCCACCTCAAAACTACCTTTTCAGATTCAAACAAAGCACATGCCGACTTGTTAGGTGCATTTCCTAGGGTAGAGATCAGGATAGAGACCATTTTTTTTTGTTTTATTTTTAATTATAGGAGTTAAGTATTTATAAATAAGCATGAATTACTACTTTTTCTTGTGTTATACTACCAAAGACTTCTCGCCCATGTTTACTCTTGACTACATCATGAGAATAATTCAGAGAGTGGATCTGGCATCTGTAGAAGTTTTTCCAAGCTGCCTTCTCAAATCCATACAGGTTCATTGTTTTTGTCAGTTATCACAGACTTCATTTTACCAAAAGCCAAAACTCACCTTTCAATAGTGACTTAGGAATTTTACAGCTCTGGTCTTTGGCAACTTACTTTCAGTTAATTCCACCTAAATGGCAAAAAAAGCAGTTTGTGGATGGAAGCCTCTGGTCATCAAATCTGCAGGGTTTCTTTTTTTTTGCCTACCAGTGTAAGTGCACATTGTAATGGGATTTTTTTAATGCAGTTCCAATCCCTTCTCTCAACTACTAGCAAATAGATAAAAGTTAACATGACAGTATGGTTATCCACTTTTTTTTTGGGTGGAGTGACGGGTCTGCCTTGCTTCTGCTACATTAAAATTTTGAGAGTGTTTACCAGAATGAAAGCATGGCACAACACAACAGAGCCCTCATAGAGTTATTTCCAACCCACAGCAGTAAGAGAAGGATGTATCTTCAGTTCAACCACTTGGATGAATACCGTCTCTTTTTAGAGTAGCCTAGATATTATTGCAGGAAACACTCTACAAGAAATATTTTCTACAGAATTAAAAGAAAAAAACCTGTCATATTTACCACTTTTATAGGCTTTTTTAGAGGCATATGGAGCTAGATCCCTATCTCCGTTAGCACGGTCCATGCAGCACAGTACAGTGACATTATTTCCAGTGATGCATTGCAGCCACAATTGGCACTACTCTACCATTCACCTTTATAGCGATTTGTATACCTATAAAAAAAAAAATGTGTCCTCCCTTGTTTTCATTTGGAATCGAGTATTCTGGTGAGTCAAGTGGTCTGAATGTTAAAAAAAAAATAAAAAAAAGAAAAAAGATATTGGGACAGTTCTTAGGTACTCACCAAGCTGCCAGTGAGAGTGAGGGACAGCATCATGGTGAGTCCTCCCATGATCCCATCAGAACAAGGCAGATTTGGACACCCATGTATAGGATTGCTTTCAATTTTGTACACACATGTTCAATTCTTGACACTCAGGAGTAAATTTCTTTTTTGTTTTTTTTTGTTTTTTAAGAAAAGTAACTGGCATTTGCTCTGAAAATGTCTGTTGTTCTGGTGGTCAAGAATTAGTATAATTTTGAATTTTGTCAAAGTATTTTTTTGAATTATGTCAAACTGTAACTCTTTTCTTTAAGTTTACTGTATTTTTTCTGTTTAAGTCATTTTAACAGAAAATGTCATTTGGGGAGAAAAATGTCCGAGAAGTTCAATAAAATGTCCCAGTCAAAGCTTTGGACTAAAACAGACTTCTGCTGCAGTCCAGAAGCAGTTAGGAGTCACTGGCAGTGCTAGTTGTCCCAAGCCAGAAGCCGTCATGTCTCTTCTCAAGGTGACCACCCAGGATCACATAGCAGATCTGAAGGGTTGTTACCAGAATCCAAGGTCAGGCCATATTCAATATTGCTCCTGACAACATCCTCTTGACATGTTCTCTTGGACATGGCTCTTCTCAGGAGCAGCCTATCTGCTGTCCCAACGCATTTCTTGGCTGAATGATGGTTATTAGGTATTTAACAAGAGAATATAATGTAGAAATGGCCCATCCAGAACATAGAGCATCCATGTGGTGGCATACGAGCACCATCCATCTTCTCATCGCCTTTAAAGGCAATAAAGAGGAGTAGGCGAGGATGGTTCACGGGCCCTTTTGAGATAGCCATGGAAGGTGCCGATCAACAGGCCCTCGGGCAGGAGGGTGCCAGTCCCACTGGTGCTGCTCCAGCATTAACACGGCTTGGTGGTCATCAGCTCTCAGTGCTGCTCTTGGGCTGCGGCGACCTGCCTGGAGCAAACACTGCCCGGTCCCTGCTTGGCTCTTTTCTGCTTTGCGTTTACTGAATTTGTAGGCAACCCTCCCAAAGAGTGAGCACAGGCATGTGAAATCCTTCAAAAGGGTCTGCTAGCACCACTCTAATTACTGCCATGTTATTGCTGCTGGCTCACTGCTTTGTTAAAACTGTTACTCTGAGCTCTGCTTTTCTGCTTATGTGTATCTTAAAATAGAGCAAATCCAGCAAAAAATAATCAGGTTGGTGCATGCAACCAAAAGCAGAATTTGATCCATTTTTTATTGCTTTTCTTTTTTGCTCCCTCCTCCTTTAATTTTTAATTAGAATATAAAAAATGAAACCTGTTTTTTATTAAATCCCTATTTATGAAAACTGCTCCAAAACATGAACAGAAAAGTGCTGGGTGATTGTTCATTTTACCATGGTTATAAATATTGGATTAAATTAAATATGACACAGAGAAGAGTCAGAAATTTTCAAGAGCGGTTTGTAAAAAAGGCAAGATAAGTAATCGAGAGAACAGAGGAAGCATGTGTAAGGGTATGTGTGCATGTTCATAAATAAAAAAAGAAGAACTCAAAAAGTAACATAGAAAATATATAAACAGTATTTTAAAAAGACTACTTTGAGGACAGAGTGCAAAACTAATATAACTCTCAGAATTTATTTTCATATACTTCTATATCATAAAATCTCAAAGCACAACACAGCTAAAGAATCAATAAATACAGCATAGAACACATATTCCAAAAGAGAAATCTACAAAATAGAAGTACCATGAAATTTACAGAAATAGTTTCTTTCCTGGATCTGGTAAAAATCTTTCCTCAGAAGGGTAAAATAGGTGGGGGTAAATAAGCTAAAACACTGATTGAACCATGCACATTACTGACAGCTGGGCAGGCGTTTAAAAATCAGTTCCCTTCCAAGGCTGTCAGATCTTAGGGGAAGTTGGAAATTAGCTTTTCATTTATGATTCTGCTAGCAGATAGTTTCCTCATACTGGAAATTAAATAATAATAGCAGAAAAAAAGAGAAAGGAGAAAAAAAAAGAAAGAAAGAAAGAAAAAGCCAATCCCCAAGATGCATAACTATATTCATAAAGCCTTTTCTTGGTTCTCACTTTGATTTTTCCAGAATGAATACATACGGAACAGACATCTTTTCCTCTCAGCACTGCTGACCAAAGCTGAAAGGAAGTCATTCAAGCAGTTTATAACAATAAATGCTTAATGAGTGGGTTTCTTCTTGACCCAGGTGTTAATTTATAATTGTGCTGCCTTGAAGATCAGGGAAAAAAAAATCTTCTCTCTTTCTGGTAATTAATTGTTAACTGTGCACTCTGCTGACAAAGGATATTCATCATGACAGGACAAAGGGTTAAGAAATAAATGTTGAAAGACATATGAAGTCTTGGAGGGAATTAAATTGAATCCCTCCTTAAAGAGGAGAATGACATTGTTTCTGTCTGCCGCTTGGAAAGGCAGGGACAGTTTGAGCTGGTACTAATCAACATAGTTATAAAGACACAGCAAACAGAAAATGAGATTCAAAACAGCCATTCAGAGAGCTTGGGTTTGTTTGTTGCCCAGTTTAGTTTACAGATAGATTTTTTATATGACCCCAGTTTCTTGCAGAAAGACATCCAAAGTAAATCTTATCTTGGATTAAACTGCTTAAGAAAAGAGTATCACCATCAGCCTTGTATTCATATATACCCAGCACAAAACATACCTGTATCCAAACACCTGTAGATCCCTAAATCTGATAAATTCCTCAATTACGAACTAAGAGTTGAATCAATTTACTACTTTCTTGGCTTGATTCTCCTCTCACATGGACTGGCTTTTCCACTCATTTACCACACTGAGAAGAAAACGAAGTCTCCTCTTCCAGACCAGTCTAAGCCAGAAGCCTACACAAAATAAAGCCTTTTTTTTTTTTAACTTCAGGATTCATATTGTGTAACCAGAAGAAATAATCAATAACTTGGAAAAGAAAAGTAGAAATGTTTTAGTTCTAGAGAGATTAAATATATGCAACTGTACCCGGTTCTGCGTGTGAAGGAGCACTAATAATAAATAGGCTACATGCCATGCAAAATATGGTTGGTTAACTTGGCTAACTTTAAAACATCAAGACTTTTTTATAACAAGTGAAGCATATTGTTCACCAATGTGTGTGTGCAGGTATATGTATGCAGCTATATGTGTTTATCCATGAAGCTTCAACAATATTCTATGAGTTGTTGTTTTCACTGATCCTGCAAGGCATCAACTACTGCAGAATGTCACTCTGGTGAAAATACGAGCAAATGTATGAAATTGATTTAATGCCAGCTAACGGGACATTAATCTAGCTGCAAATTTTCAGTGCAGGGACATGGTGCAGTAAATTTCTGCGAGTCTAACACCAGAGTTGATATTGCATGATATATGGCACTTTCATATGGAAAAGAAAAGGAAACTTTTCTTTAGAACCTTAATTGGCTCTCATATATTTCTGGTTACAAGTTGTACTGATAATAAAGGCAATAAGTATAGCAAGCAAGCACATATTTTTTAAAAACTCTGAAAGATATACAATTAAGCTACCCAGCTGACTGTATTCTCTTCATTCCCTTTATAATATCTTGAAGTTAAGAATCTTAATTCACATTGATTTCCTATATGGATTTTTTGTGTTAATGATATACCAGCAGGAAAAAGTAGCAATGTCTGTGCTTCCAAGAAATCCTTAAAAATGAAGCTGAGAATCCAGCTGTCTCATCAGAATGTTCTGTAACAATTATTGTAAGATGTCCTATATTGCATTAATACACATCAGAAGGAGCCCAGTGTGAAATGATTTCCTTTTGAATATATTTGCCAATATAGATTTATATTTATATATTTACCAATATATATTTATATATACTTACTATTTTTACCAAAACTACATAGCCAAGACAATAACCCCAGTGACTTCATGTGTTCTACAGATCAGTATTTCCTATTAAAAATTACCAAAAATAAGTTTTAGAGTCATTCTCCCCCTACACTGGTCAGAGAAAAACAGCTCTGAGATCTGTTAGCTCCACTCCACTGGTGAGCACATAAATGAGTTGACTGCTCACTTAAAGTGTGAGATGCCAAGGATAAAAGCCTTCTTCTGCCTGATTCAAAACAAGGATCATTGATCTGAGTTTGAACATCACCTTCCATCATTAGGCAGACTGAATGGCAGCACAGCCTGGTTTTCTTCAGCAGAGGATTTTTCCTCTAGTGCAGGAAAAATTGTTCTTTACTGCATCATTTTCCTCTTAAACAAAGATAGGAAACAAGAGGCATATGCAGTAATAGCCAGTCATGCTCAAGTGGTACTTAATGTCCTTAGAAACACTACTGATCTTTTGGTCTGAGATGGTTCAAGACCCAAGCATCACTGTAGCTAATGCCCCTCATGAACCTTCCTAATTTCTATCAACGTTTTAGCTTTTCCAGCACAATTTCTCTGTGAACACACACCCTTCACCGAAACATACAGATGTGTTATGTTTACAGACAGGTGGGTTTGCAGCAGGACGTATTTCATCTGTCCAAAGGAATAACACGGTAAGAGGTGTCTGCCCTCCACCCTGCAGGGTCACTCCTTGCTCCATAAAGCATCTGATCTTCATCAGATCTTCAATCTGCAAAGGAGAGCTTGTCCTTCCTCTTTTTATGGACTTGCTAAGTGTCACCTGGAAGGGACATTTTTCCCCCTCATCTGCCATTTGTTAGGAAGTTCTGGTAGAAAGTCACTGCTGGGACTTGACAGGTTACTAAGGTGGCCAGGTCCAAAGATACACTGAAGACTACAAAAGCTTTAGCTTTTTGTGAAATACTCAAATCCAGTGACTGCCTTCTAGCTTGACATGCCATGACATGTAGTATACCTGGACTTTTAAGAGGGAACAGCCTCGGTAGGATTCTTCAGCATTTTCAGTGGCAGCTACTTCAGTGGCAACTATTAAGAGACCCTGGTGTCCTTGTGCAGGAAGGGCACATGGTCATGCCAGCTATAGTAAAACAAAGTAGGAGTCGTGGTGTTCTGTAGCTTACATTTTATTGCAGACTATAAAAGTGATCCCATTTGCCTTTGTTAATAAAAGCAGACACATCTGCAGCTTTTTTTTTCAGTCATTCCAAATTAATCCATCCCAGGGTTTAGCTGAGGTCCCACATATGCCACCTCACAACCAAGTGATGGATGTTGCAAATAGTTGGTCCTCCGAGCAGTCTGCAGGATGGATGTTGCAAATAGTTGGTCCTCCGAGCAGTCTGCAGGACTCTGCAGGGAGCAGTTCATTCTGAAATCTGAGCAAGCCCAATTGCCAAGCAGTGATCAGGAGTACATTTCGGGGAGACCTGAAAAGGAAGAGCTCAGAGGCAGTATAAATACAATCAGATTGGCCTTGTCTTAATGGAGAAAGAACAATAAAATGTAAACGAGAAAAAGTTCAGCCTCTGGCTGAGGGTTATGTCCGTGCAGACACTTTAAATCAAAAGGTTTAGATAGCAATAATGTCATATGGCTGAAGAATAAATGATGGTAGAAGAGAGAATGGTTTAAAGGCAATGAACTTTTTTCTTTACCTTTTTTTTTACATAAGCTGCACTTCATATACAGAAATAGCTGAACTTGGAGCCCACAAGATGTGACATTCTGGCATAGGGAATAAAGCTGAGAAATTTCACTCTTAGGGTCGAGATTCAGAAGATAACCATTTGCTGCAATCAATAACAGAACAAGGAGGTAACCTTACCTTTCAGCAATAAAGAGGAGGTTGGAAAAGCTGTTCTGCTGGGTTAGTCTGCTCTGCCCTTGTCTACTGGCTCACCTAGTACACTTCTAGAAGTTTTCAGAGCTCTCTACTTCACAGATCCCTCAAAAATGTTGAAATTTAAAATTTCTAGTGTCATTGTTACCCTTGTTATTTGAGGAAACATTCTTCTACTTAGTTAAGTATCCTGAAACCAAGGAAAATGTATTATAAAGTCACAACAATTGGGGGAATTTAGTGGAGACATCTGCAATCCTATCAGGTCAACAGTGCATGGTGCTGACAGCCTGGTAGTCTTAAAGCTTAAACAGTACAACACCAGAACATCAAAGGTTTTGGGAACAAAAAGTTTTCAGTTAATGAATTTCTTCATGAACATAGGTTGTTTTGAGTTCCCTATCCCCATTTTATTCCTGCAAAAATATTTAAAAGTTTGTATTTTACTTAAGCCTGGTAGAGTTTTGTTTCTTTTTGCTGTCCATAGAGACTTTGTTTGTTAATTCCTTCAATGAACAGATCTTTAAGTTTGGTCATTAACTCTTTTTCCAAGTTTTTTTTTTCCTATTTAACTTTGTGCAAAAACAAAAGGTATGTCAGTGTCCAGCATATCCTTTAGATGTTCTCTGGACTAAACAGAATTCTTAGTGGTGAATACAGTCCATAATCCTGACTAGAAAGAACCTCTGAAGGCCATCTGCTCCAACACCTTTTTTCCAGCTTAGCCCAGGTTGCGCAAAATCTATTCCAGTCCATTTCTGAACTCAACAATGGCCAGATCTCACAGGCCCTCTGGTCCCTGTTCCCAAATTAGACCATCTTAATAATGAAGAATCTTTTTGATAATAATCAACAATATTTTTTCCTGATGTGTTTCCTGTGTGATTTTTTCCAATTTGTGTTGACTCTTTATATCCAAGAATAATCTGGCTCCATGTTCTCTATACCTTTCAATTCACTAATTCAAAAGTCATTAAGATATCTTGGCTTTCTCTTCTGCAGGTTGAAGAAGCCCAGTCCCTCATCTCTCCTCATTGGTCAAATTCTCCACCCCAGACCATCCTGGTGGCTCCTGCGGGACTGGCTCCAGTTTGTTGATGCCTTTCTTATACTGGGGGGGCCTGAACTGGAAAGAGGATTCCCAATGTGATTTCATGGGAAAAGGCAGGACCGATCCATTGGCAAGTTAGTCATTTTCAATTTGCAGTTCCCATAGCAGCAGGCGAAGGTTTGCAGTTTGTTCCAGGCTCAGTTTTCATGTTGACTGATCAGAGGGGGTTGTATGTGCACTTGTTATGACAAGTGACCCTCATATTTCCGGTGGCACAAGTTATCTACTTTCCAGGGCTGTCGTTTTTTTTAAGCTGCAGGGCTATCAGGCTGTCAACACCATGGGCTGTTGACCTAACAGGATTGCAGATGTCCCCACTGAATCCTTCTCAATTGTTATGACTTTGTAACACATCTTCCTTTGGCTTCAGGATACTTGACCAAACTGCAGAACGTTTCCCCAAATAACAAGGGTAACAACAGTAACAACAGCAGCGGAAGGAAGGAAAAAAAAAGACTCATGCAATGAGGGAGGAAATTAGGACAGTGAGATAGGGAATTGGGGGTTGTGAGGGGAAGCTGCAACTGACAGAAAAGTAGATTAAGTTTGAAAAGATTTTTTTAGGTGTTTATACAAGAGGACAGCAAGGATATCCCACCTGAGACTATCTGTTCGCTCACCTTCTGAGATGACTTCACCATCAGCACAAAAGAGACTATGTTTTCTGAAAACTAAGGCAACACATACACAAGAAACCCATAGTTACACAGACAGGTGGGGAAAAGGCTGAAAGGAGAAGAGACACATATTTCTTAGGCTATCTGAAAGAATTAAGAAGAGTTTGTCTAAGTGAAGCTCCTGCAATTTAAAGGCAAGCACACGTAAAATATTTTTTAAAAAAATAAGTAAGAATACCCCAGAACTACACAAGGTATAGGCAAAGAGATGTACCGGGTAACATACCAGATTGCATTCTTTCCATGAAACACACTGATGTCAAGAAGTATATGAGTTTCTGATTTTTTTTTCGTTTTTGGTACTGTTGGCCCCTGTTTTTCAGTAAATTCTTTCATGTCGAGATTTGTTCTGCCTCCAATGGCAGGCTATTTCCAGTCATTCCATCATAGAAGCCTATCATGTCCAACAAGCATGACTTGGATTCATGCATTCATTTGGATGAATCCATGCTGGCTTCTCCTGACCACCTTCTTGTCTTTCATGTGCTTGGAAATGGTATCCAGGATTAGCTGCACCCCCTCTACAGATCAAGGTGACCCTGGCTGGCCAGTAGTTTCCTGGGTTCTTCTTCTTGCCTTTTATGGAGACTGCAGCAGGATTTGTTTCCTTCCAGTCTCTCCAGATCACCGTGACCTTTCAAAGATGATTGAGAGCAGCCTAGCAATGGTATCAGTCAGCTCCCTCAACATTTGTGGATGCATCCTACCAGGGACCATTTACTTGTTTTTGCCCAGTTTGCTTAAGTGAGCCCTAACTTAATCCTCCTCCACATGAGAAAGTCTTTCCTTGTCTGGATTTCCTCTCTGGTCTCCAGGGTCTGGGATTCCCGAAAGCTGGTCTTACCAGTAAAGATGGAGGCAAAGAAGACATTGCGTAGCTCTCCTTTTTCTGTAGCCTTTATTACTAGGGTCTCATTTAGCAGTAGACACATATTTTCCCTAGTCTTCTTTTTAGTGATGTATTTCAGGAAGACCTTTGTGTAGTCTTTCACATCTCAGATTAAACTCCATATTTACCTTGGCCATCTTAGTCCCATCCCTGAGCTCTACCTGGCAGTTAAGCTAAAAAATATTTACTATCTGGAAGTAATCCCTTGCTTTTCACTTTCTATTTATAAACATGTTGGCTAATCATTACCCCTTAGGTATCTTGGCATTGTAGCAGGATAGATGCAACTTCAGCACCTAACCCTCATTTGTTCTCCTCCTCCTTGTCTCTTTGGCTACATATAGATTAATTAAATAGATAGGGCCAGAGCTGAGGCCTCAGCACTCCTTGCAACTGTGCATGCAATTTATTTAGAGCACTCTCTGGCAGTCTTGCAGAAAGTGGTCAGCATGGTAGAGGAGACAGTCAAGAACCATTCTCAGGAGGCAGCTTGAATGCAGAGACCTCTTTTGGAGAAGAGAGTTTAGCTATGTGTGTATGCATATGTATATGTATATAAAGTGAGTGACCTGCAATGTGTCACCTGTCCTCAAGGCCAGCTTGCTGGTACAGACACAGCCTCTGACATTTTCACCTGACTTGCAACTTTCAAACCCATCTTTAAAGCAGTTTTAATATGCTCAGTTATAGGAGTGCCCCTGCCTAATTCTGACAGCCAAAGAAGAACTCCCCGTGAAGGAAAGGGAGACAGCTCCTCGGGGCTCATACCTGAGAGACAAAAGCTCCTTCAAGGATGACATGTAACTCACAGCACAAGAGACAATTCACCAGGGGGCTTTCCACAAAGATTTTGCTCCAAAATCCTCTGGGCATGTCTGAAAAATTCCCTTGATCTCTCTGTGGGATCTCTCCTGTGAAGAAACAGAGACTGTAGAAAGAATTTTAAGATATTGCAAGGAAAGGAGCTATATAATAGCAAAATATAATTGTTACTATACAGCATTCAAGAATTTCTTTAAAAATCTTGAATCTTTTATAAAAAAGGTAATGGGAGGGAGGATCAGCTGTGCTGATGCATTGGGTTTGACTGACCTACCTATAGAGCAGGTAAAAAGAACCTGGCTGGCCTAGTGTTTTCAGCATCAACAACAAAATCCATTTACCAGGGGAAAATTGCATTCTGTTTTTAAGTAGCTCTTCCCACTTTTTTCTTAATAAAATATCAAACAATAAAAGCACAATAAATACAGACATCACATGCAAAAGTACTTCTCCATCCCAGACAATTACAATTTCAAAGCAATTTTTGATTCTCACCTCTTTTTACGATGATACACTGCATGCCATTTTGTGTCAAATCTACAGTGCAAACCATCAAAAAGCCCATAAATCTAGATTACATATTAAAATATGCATCTAGTGCAAGACTTTAAAGTAGATGAAGGGAAAAACACTTTTTTTCCTTCCTAAATTATCTTAAAATCTTTACTGACATGCATATGTTTTCCCCACTGACTGTTACTGACAACCAGTTTTGATAAGCTCACACTTATACAGTATTCAATATATTTGATGACAGCATTGGCATAGTTATAGGATTTGATTTGACCATCTTCACTTAAAGGTGAATCTTATTTTGAAAGTGATAGCTGTGATCAATTTAGACAGATACCTGTATTACACCTACCATGTGTAGGAGCAGAATGTGATGCTAGGCCAGCTGCTGAAATATGTACTATATTTTCCCTTGGGTAAAATTCCCAAAGGGAGCAACTATTGTTTTCTTCCTTTCCTATGCATTTATTTATATTTTTGTCCCTAGGGCTGCCATACAAGAATCAGGAATTTCAGCTTGGCTGAAGAGGATGTCGCTGAGATCTCATAGGAAGATCTAGGGTGTCATACAATTATCAAGAGCTCAGGACAGATCAGGTAGAAGGCATCCACAAAGTACAGTGACTTCCAGCTTCTGATCCTCCTAGGATCCTCTTAGGACCAGGACACAAGGATTAGGAAACCCAGTTGTCAGGATAAGTCCTGTTTGAGGGACAGTAACACCCAAGTCCAGTCCAGCATCTATTGTCATATTTAGATTTTAATTTCAGAAAGAAAAAACACATTCTACCATGGGAAGGATGCCCATTTCCCACACAACCTCTTTTCAGAGATGGGAAGTTGATATTTAAAGGAGATGATGCCAGCTTCTTGAAGTCAAAGGAAAAGTCTGTGTCGGAACCAAGAACAAAACTAGAACTCAAAGACAAGGAATCCTTGTATTTATGTCCCATTCCATCCCAAATATCTTGACTCACTGACTCACTGTCTTTAAGAAAGAAGAAAGCTAATTCCAGAAAGCCATCAATCCATAGGTCCAACTGAATGCAAACTTTAGGGAATATGCTATATAGTCCTTTGTCTGAATATAATTTATAGTCATGGATAATAACTGGGTTTGATTTAAGACTCTTGCACAGCAGATCTGAAATAGTCATTTTTGGACTGTGTATTCACCCCATTTCTATCACAATACCTGTTATTTGCGTATCTGAGCACCTCCTCTTTATTGCATCTCACCTCAAATCACCTTGGTGATGTGGGAAGGTGCATTTATGCCCAAGTCCTGCACAGAAAGTGAGACAAAAGCACAACAGGGACCTACATTCAAAGTCTGCATGTGAATTACACTCCAGAATTTAAACTTCAGCCCTCCTGTGCTCTGTTCCCCCTCCACTGAATGCACAGTTCTTTTTCAGACCAGTATTGAAGCAGGACTTCTATATGCAAGCGTAGTTGCAGAAAAGGCTTCCCCTCTTTGCTAGTCACAGACTATTAGAGAAAATGGAATAGCAGGCAGCTAAATACTGGTGGTGCAAGGACTCAAACAGATAGGAGTCACCTCAGCTAACTTGAAGGGTCTGTAGCATAGATGTCCACTATGTCTGATCATGACAGCTGGTGGATATGGGATTTAATTGTCTTGACTGCATGCACAAGCTTTGTGTCATTTGAAATAGCCCAGAGTTTCCTTCCTGACTTGTAACAGCCGGTCTTGAAAACTGCCTATGTAAGTACTATATCATTTCCAACTGCCTTGTGCAGGTTTTTCAGGTATCCCCAGCCATGCTACAAAGCTTTGTGTAGGCAGCTGAACCAAGCCCCATGTCAATATAGTTAATGAGTTTAATGTCATGTGGCCAAATTTAGGAGTTGTAATTTAAGATGCAGATGAACTGCACTCCCATTGACTATGTTCATTTACCCTTCAGTAACTCCTCATGGGAGGAGTCCTTCGGACTTTGTGACTGATGACTTCCTCACATGTAAACCCTCCTAAACTCGAGGCACTCACATTCAGACAGATAATTTTCCTCCAACCCAAGAACATAAGAAATTTCCCCCATACGTACAGAATAAATTCTAAAAGGGGTGATATCCTAAAAATGGATGAAATCCTAAAAGGGATGGTATGATGGTGTCATTGACAAAACTGAGATCAGACAGAGATCATGTTTTAATCACACACAGAGTCATACTCATCTGGATGAATATTAATCTCCATTATTCACTACAATGAGTCTGCAAGCAAATCCTAGCATCTGTGGTGATTTTGCAATGGGAGATAGCATGGGAGATGTCCTGCATGTTGAGCTCTTTGAATGTCTGAAAAATCCATGCAGTACCAATGACATATAACTGGCACACAGAGTCGAGCAAGAAAACAATGCCTGTCATTCATACTTGGCTAGTCCTATCTCTTTAAAGTCATATTTACTGCCCAGTTTTTGCACGGTCAGTGATTTCCTATTCAGTTTATCTCTTTAATGCTCCTCCTCACAATTGCCATGTAAAGATAACCTTAAAAAAATCATGATTTTATGAGATGGACATTAAGAAAAGGTCAGGTGAAGGGGTTCTGATATTTGCTATTAGTAACTGGAGGTATTATTTTACTGGTGCTTTGCCTCTTTTGCAGATCTTGCCTTAAAGTTTAACACAGCTACTTTGGGAGGTCATTCACCGTATGAATTATAACCTGACTTTGAGCAGGAGGTTCAAGTATATAATGTGAATGATTTGATTGATGGTCCCTTTGATTAACTATGCAGTCAGAGTCCTTGCTGTGCCAAAAACCTGACCGCACAGCCAATACTGAAGCATCTCTGGCTGGCGGGAGGATTCAGGATCAGCAGTTGCACTGAAATAAAATCTGCATCTGTACAGCTGTCATGTTTCCTCTCTCTTCCTCTCTGCAGACTCTCGTTGTTCCTGTAAGGGATCCATATTTGGGGGTCTTTCATCTGTCCTGCATCCTTTTGCTCTGCCCAGTCTGTTACCTTGACAGTGGCAAGTTGTCCTGTAGTCTCATCTGTCTGGTTAGTGACTTCTTTATTTGCTACTGTCTTGAAACTCTATTCATTCAACCATTTCTGTAGGTAGTATTTCTGTTAGGTTTTGCTGTTCTCCAGCATTTCTATTGATATAGTAATCTTACATAATGACTATCCCCTATATGCTGATTTCATTTTTTTTCTAGAGGTCATGAACTTGTATTCAGAAAAGAGAAGGAAAAAAATGTGGTCCATGCAGTGGACAGAGAGGTGGAAGAAGAAGAGAGCTCAAAGAACTCTAAGGATTCAGTTCCTATAGCCACCAATCTGGGTGGAAGAATTTCAAGCAAAGTATCCTTCTATATTTTCTGCAATAAAAATGTACTGTAAAACCAAAATTTCAAAGCAGGCTGTTTCTGTCTCCTTCTGCAGCCCACTGCTCCCAAACAGCTTCTCCACCAACCTGATGGCAAAGGTGTTATCTGCTTGCTTGCTCCCTGTCTGCTGAAATCACTGTTTGCACATGTACTTGAAGCTCAACTTCTAGTGGAGTTTGTCCCTACCACATTCCATTTTCTATCCCCCCCAGAATGGAAAGGACAGAAGATTTCTGAGGACAGAGCCTGAATGCTTGAGATTCAGTCTAGGACTCACTTCACTAATGGATCCTTCAATCACTTTTGTGTAAGATTTACATAAAGCATGTATATAATTTATACAACTACACTGCATATTGGTTATGTATGATTTAGCATGAATGATATATCACACATAATATGTATTCTATGTATATTATGCATGCTACATGAAGTTTAGAGCAATTCATATGCAGACACTACAGAAAATGCTTTTTATAGTTATCTATAAATGTGTCTGTGAAGTTGGATATTACATAAAGCCACCAGAAACAGCTTCTTGAGGAACCCAGTTCTGTCAGTGTACGTTAGGTAAGATCTGAAACACTGTTCTGAGCTCCTCAGGAGACACGAGCCTTGCTCTGTCTCATTTGTTTCCTGAACGCATCTAGGAAGTAGGCAGGGGCTCAGGCTGGGCCTATTCCTAGCCGAAGAAAATTTAAAGTGAAGGGACAGGGGAGTTCAAATGTCTCCAGCCACATATGGTGCCTAAAAAAGTGTCAAAGCAATTTTTGAGTTAGACACATCACTCTACTCTAGATCTTCTGCTAGCTGCCTGCACCTGTCTGCATGTAGCCCCTAGTTTGGGAAGCTGATTGATTTATTCCTAAATCTTTCATTGATATCCCATCCTCTGGATGAGTCCCATAATGTCTTTCTGGACTTCACTTTTCCAGCCTCTCAAACATCACCCTAGAGACATGTTTTGAGCTAAGACTTGGTTAAGAGCTAACCGTAGGGCTGTCTGGCGTCACCTCATGAAGTACCTGTTTTCAGAAATAAAATGCTGTTGGTTTGCACCCAAACTCGCAATATTCACTGGAGTCCATCCCATATTCTGATGCAGAACTGTGAGGGCTGCGTAACAGGAAAATTCTCTTAATACAAGCTCTGCAGGGCAATTTGTCGGAACCGTTTGGAAAGGTGGTGAGCCACATCCATTCCTACAAAATCACAGCGAGGAAGGGGACAAGAGACTGTGGTTTATGGAATGAGGACCAGGGAGAGGGTGCAAGAGCAGGGTAAGCAATTGTCAGAAGCTCTTTGGAAAAAAAATATAAACAATCTGGTAAGGGGGAGGAGGTGTGGGAGCTGAGCAGAAGCAAATTAAAAGGATAATTAGAAGGGGAAAAAATATTGAGCTTCTGAGTACATTTTATCTGGTGGAGCCAGACATTTCAGATGTATTCACAGTAGACAGATGGTAAAAAAGGGGAAAAAAAAGCCACCAACAATACACCCTGTAATCAGTTCCTTAACATGAATATTAAGGAATTCAGTTGTGGATGGGGAATATGGAGCTGGCCTTACGGCACAATTATTTGGTTTTGCAGCTTTGCAATAGCAAATAGGCATCAGAGGAACAGAGACAAGAGCCCCAGCATAAGGGCGCCTGGGTGTGTTATATGACAACAGTCAGAGCAGTCAAATATCCCCTGTCATCCACCAGAAATGATATTGTAACTGCCTTTATTCATGTTTCTCTGTGTAGGAGGTTGGGACCTCCTGTTTTCCTGGACATAAATGTTCCCAGGCACCTGCAGTTTTAATAATCATTCAGTAAATAACTCATTTTGCCATATAAATAATCAATATATCCTAAAAGAAGAATAGTGCAAATAAAAAACAAAATAACAACAAAAAAGAAGCCAGATGATACCCCTTCCCCTCCATCTCTGACAAATTCAGATAACAAAAGTTGCAATATGCAAAACTGAAAAGGAAGGAAACCACCTTGCCAGTGCATTCCCACTGCCTGCATCATGGAGGCTGGGGCTTCCCTTTAGCCAGATGGAGGAATCTATGTTATATTTCTTTTGAAGAAATTCTCAATATGATGTGGGTTGCTTCTTTTCAGATCCCCATTAGACAGAGGTTTGGTCAATGAAGCCGGCACTGGTAGGGTGCTATCTTTGTGGCCACATGTAAGCACCTACTGTAAGATGAAAGGACCCATGCCCTAAACTTCGTTGATTGTCTTGGCTAGTTCTACCCAAGCCTCAATGGGACCCCGTGACTTGCTTATGTGGAAGGATAGCACCAAAGTTTACCTGAAATATTCATACCCTACAAACCTGCATCTTAGATGGCTAAAGTCAGGAGAGAAAAAACAACTTTTGTGACAAATAAATCTCTTCAGGATATAAACGAATCCTCATGGAGACTTGGAGATATCCTTAAAATTCAAAGCATTAAAAAATCCCATTTCCACTGACATCACTGGCAGAACTCCTACTGATGCAATTAAGAGAGGAATCACAGTGTTTCTAGCCCCCAAACCTGCTAACACATAAGGACACGTGACTCACTAGGACAGTAACCAGAGGCAAGCTATTCTCACACTCTATTATTCATGGAACCATGACTCTGGACAGCACAGCAGAGATCAAATTGACTTTAAATAGAGCAGTATTTTTACTAAAGGTCAAAACTTCCACATAATTTTGCTAAATTCAACAATATTTTAAATTTGCACTGCTTTGTTAACTGGGGAGATTTACATCAGTGGAATGAACTAAAAAAAAAAAAAAGAGTAAAGATCTGAGATTTTGATTTGTTTTTCAAAATGAAATGGAAATTAAAGGAGAATTACCAACAAAACTTCTAATTTATTCTCTTTTGCTAAGATGATGATTAGATTCTGAAGTGTTACAACATTTATGTTCTTAGTTATGTTCTTAGTGTCAGGTTGGGAAATGACATTGCACCTTGTCCTGCTCATGGTAGGCCTGACTTTATGGCAGCCTTTTCTGTATTTCACTAGTATCAGCTCAGAGGCTGCAGTTTCCTCATAGATCAGAACCTGCATCACTTCATCTCCCACTTAACCAATTTGATGAGGAAAATGGAATGACTACGGTAGCAATTTAAGTGCATTAAAGGAAAAGTTAATGCAAAATTTTGATTCACCAAATTTAAAGTCCATTTCCATTACATTTAATAAGTTCAGGCTCTCCTGGTTCATCTGTACTTATCTTTAAGTCTGCATGGCTGGGCGGCACTAAGAAGATTATTCATAACAGGGGGCTCTATGAACTGTTTTTTTTTTTTTAAGGTCTCGGTAGAGATAAGGCATCTTTGTTAAACTGCATATCACTTCATAAGCACATGAGTGGCCAGCTTTTCTGCTCCTCCAAAATCAAATCTCACATTCGCAGCCACAGACTTTTCACAAAAAATACCAAGAGGGGTATAATTAATTCAAAAGCAGTAATCATTAAAAGAAAAGGATAGTCTGACACATGCTTTTTGATTTCTCTTCAAGAGGACACAAATGACAAATCACAGCTCCTGTTAGGGAGTAGCTCATGTGTATGCATAGGGAGAGGGGAGGGAAGGAAACTTTCCACATGAATTCTCACTCTCTTGACCTAAATCCATGAGCAGTTTGTGCCTGCAGACACTGGATTGAGGAAAAGCAGTTGAGGAAGAGCACCCAAGGAGGAAGCTTCACAGCATTCGACACACATAGAGGATGTCCTTGGGGCGGCAGCAGGCGCTCAAAGGCTGGTGGATATAAGGAGTGTTAAGGGAAGGAAGGAAAAAAATTAAAAAAAAAAAAAAGAAAGAAAAATTTCAACCCAATCTTGCATCAGGGGCAGCAGCTGGTACTTCCAATCCTGTTGAGTCAAGGGGAGCAAGAGGAGCCCGTGGAGCCGGCGTGGGAGCAGGTGGGGAAGGCGCCGCTGTTATTTGCAGCCGACGTTCCTTAGCAACTACCTGGAGCAGATGGGAGCTGCAGCCCCTCACCCTGGATCCTTGGCAGCAAAAGCCTCTTGGAGGGAGAGCTTTTCTCCAGGGAGGAAGGGAAGAGCAGAGCACCTCTACTGGTGCTATGCTGTGGCCTGAAAAGACTCAAAGAAACCTCAGTGGACCATTTCTATTACTCCCAATAATGCTATTGCAATTATATTGATGCTGATAATAATCAATTCTAAAGGAATCATGCATCAACATACATACGTACATGCAAACATACATATTTTCTACCAGTTCTGACTAGCTTGAATTTCTAGCAATGCTAAAAATCATGAAAAGCTAAAGTATACTGAGAGTGTATTAAGGTTATCCTAAGCAACAGTTGTGAAAACATCAGTAAGACACCAATACTTCATCTACATCTGAAAGAAACTATGCATTGGTGGATGATCCATGGATAAAAAGGTTATCTGAAAACGGACACTTACCAGGTGCACAAGCTATCCGAGCAAGCATACAGATAGCACACAGATGGGTGTGTTATCAAATTAAAGAAAACAAGAACCTTGTTCTTGTATCAAATTAAAGAAAAACAATCAATTTTGTACAGAGATCACATCACTTAACCCCGTGGAGAATTGTCCAAGGTGAACATCACTCATGGCAGATATGGACCTGCCTCTAGACAGCGCCTATAAGACTGTAAAAAACACCACTAGGTTGCACAAACACCCCTTCTCTTCAAAATTGGGTATGCAAGATCGATCACTTCGATATCCCCAAGTTACTACATATGTAAGCACTCTCTTGTTATTATGAAATAGAAATAAATATATATTCTACTGCCTCTGATGTGCCACCCCACCCTTGAGCCTTGTGATTGTAATTTTGATGCAAAAAATGAAGGTAGAAAGTGCAAATGTGATAAAAAATGTGATCAATAAAGCTGTAACTTTCTCCTGGGGGAAGGAGCAAAGCCCTCTTTTTACTATCTCATATATAAAATGGAGCAGTGGGATTTCTTGCACCTTTTCAGGGCAGGATCCTACTTGAAGCATGTCTACGAGCAAATTAGGATTATGTCAGCGAGACTTGTACTCTGCTTCTATTAATATACCTATTAATGAAAATCTGATTGATTAATGGATTTATCCTGGTTGATTACCTTGATTAATCGAGACCTAGGTGAACATCTTAAAGGCTTAGGAATAGCTTTTTAGACAGAAAAAAGCAGACAAAAACTTGATTATGTATTCTGGTGAGTCAAACTCACCCATATGGGATCTCATCTCCTGTGTCTCCATTTCCCTTCTGCTAATTTAACCTCTTAAAAACATTTTAGCAATTCCTGTGGGTGAAACAAGCAGTGAATAGAAATTGGAAAACTACAGATGAGTCTGAACCTCCTTCCATTAAAGGGGATGGATGTTTTATTCCATTAACTTCAAGGAGACCAGTTCAGGCCATAACGGTATATAAATCACTTCCTCAGTAGAGCCTGGACAAAAAAAAAGAACCCCCTTTTCTGGCTTCTGTAGAGGTGTAGCCCTAAAAGAGAATAACCAGTGTTAGACTGAAGCTTTCTTTTTTAATTTTAAATTGCTGATTTGTCAGAACTGTAAAATTTTATGGTCAGTCCTTACATGTACCCTACCCGTTTGCCTATCTATCTCAAACCTTTTCAACCTGTTTGCCTAATCTGCCAGGCTACCAAAGCTCCAAGGAATCTTAGCTTCTTGGGGGCTCACCTGACGGACAGAGGCAGGATCAGGGCACAAGGGGTCTTCACAGCTCATCAAGAGTCAAAGGTCCCAGTCTGATTCCCAGTCTGGTTCCCTGCAGATTACTGTGCTGAAGGGTCTCCACAGTGTCCACAGCTCCTGGTCATCAGCTCCGAGTCAGAGGTCTATTCCCCTTCACTGGCAATTCTCAATCTTTATTTTTTTTTTCACTGCCAAGAAGTAAAATCAAATTATAAAATAGCAAATCTTTTTGAAGTGTTTCTCTCACCTAGTTCCTCTTATCCAAAATCTGGATGGTGTCTGAACACGCTCTAGTCTGCAGGTAATGTGGTTTTATCTGGGATGTAGTCGAAGAGGTGTCCACATGCTCTCAGACATGGCCATTTCTCAATTTTCAGTTACCATATCCTCAGATCTCTTTCCATGCAAAATGAAACATATTGAGATAAGATTGTTTATTTATTTATTCATTTGTTCTGCACTGAAACAGTCAGGGAGAATGAACCACACATCAAAGCTAAAGGGGCCATAACTCTTAGCCAAAAGGCAGTAACGTCTTAACGCTACTCAGCCATGAACCTGAGAACGCAACTGGCAACACCTGTAAACAGACAGTGCTAAATCCATGCATACCTTCTTGGCTATCATACAGCAAAATAAGAGTGTTTTGATCTCAATACAGACTATTCCTAACTCTCTTAATTAGAAATAAGTTTGGTTCAAATTGATGTAGGAGTGTCTAGGCAGGGATTTGCAGTACTTCAGTTAGATTGATTGAAATAAATTACATATTTTAAGTGGTAGCTCCAAGTATTACAAGCAAACAGGTAGTGGTAAGATAAATAAAATCATATTTTTTCATTATTATTGTTCTATAATTATATTATTTTAATACAGAAAAGTTGCAGATGCAGCTTTTAGCCAATCAGTAGCAGCAATCACAACTTACCATCTGCTTAACCATCATCAAGGAACAGTTGTCTAAACACAGTGTGAGTAGAGACAAGGAGGATAGTGGGCAGTAGCTGCAGACAACATCCTTGTCTCACAGCTGTTTCCAGTACATCCATTCTCTTTTACTTTAATTTAATACTTTAATATAGCTTCTCCCCCACCTTTTTCACATCCACAAAGCAAAAACCACTGCTGACATTTCTGAGGCAAACTTATATGCTTTTTTTTTTGTTATTTTTATCCTCCATTGGGGTGATGCTCTTAACTGGTAGGAGAATCAACTTCACGTTTCATAGAATATGCCCTTTTTAATGCTAAGCGCTAGCTAGAATGACACTTCAGCACGGATCCCGAGAAAAGGACATTGCAAAGTGTCTTTATGGTGAGATAAATCCAATGTAGCATGAATAAAAAAAAATTCCAGTGCATTTCCATTCTGATTACATACCTACTTGTGAATCTAGATGGCTTGTTTAAATCATCAGTCTACTGGGTTCACTGCCATTGAAATTGCAAAGAAGTTCTCCCTTTCAGGACTTTCTGTACTGTGTGTCTTGTTGAACAAATTTGAACGCTCCTACTTAAGGAGCAGAGAAATTTGATTGTGACACTTATTTGTATGGATTGTGCCACTGTTCAGACTAAACTGACTTTTTCAGGCTTCAGTTCTGCAGGTGAGGTCACCTGACTCCCGAATAATTATTTTGAAAATATTTTTTTTTTCTTTTGTAAACCGATTTTGGTTTATTTTTGTCTTTTTTTTTTTTTTAAAGAATGATGTACGTCATTCTTAAATAATACATCTTGTATTATTTATTATAACTTATTGCACGAGTATTATTTTTAATACTTCTGCAATAATCCTATTTTCTATTCATAAAAGTCTATGGAAACCTAATGTGTTGCTTCATTTTGTGAAATTCATCTTTTTGTAAAAATACTAAAATGTCTGCTAATCCCTGAAGATAAAGGGGAAATGTCACTGTGAGTGTTACAGACACCAAATAGCAAGTGAAGTGTTTGTGGTGCAGTTATTATAGCTGTCATCAAGCATACGGATGGTGATCTGTGAGGCAGGGAGAAAGCTGGTGTAGATCTTTCTCTGACTAATTCTTTGGCTTACAGGTTATGTTTCTTTCAATATACTTCAAATACTACACAACGTCAATGCCATTACTCTCAGTCACAAGACTAACGCTGAGGTGGACATTGTAGTACTGTCTTTAAAAACATTTATATTTAAAATAATTTTAGAGAAAGGAAGGAATATGGCCTAAAACTGCCCTTTAAATAATTTTTCAAAGAAAAGGAAAACCCAGAATAGAAGTGGTTTGGAGAGTTCTTGAGAACTTCTTGGAGAGTTTCATACTTGTTTTTTATACAGTTCACCAGAATCCCTTAGCCATCTTTGTCACTCTGTGCTGGTCCCTCTCTAGAAGTTCCACATTCCTCCAGGGTCTCATTGGCCTTCTTGGTCACAAGAGCAAAGTTCTTACATATATATTTTATTCCATTCTAGTTTCGACATTTGAAAAATCTTGTTTCCTTTTGTTTCACTTACCCCTAAGGTGCTTAGAAATGCCTTTTTTGCGTATTTTCATGTTTTTTTTCTTTTAATATGCCTTTTACCCACTTTTAATTTTAACTATTGTTTTAACAGTTGTATTAACACTGCTAAATATTCCAGAAGTTCTCACACACTCTTATTTTAAGACTCCTGTCCCTTCTGCTGAACCACCTCCTTCAGGAATCAGGTGCAGCTCCCATGCCAGGCTGGGCACTTCCTATCCATCCCAGCTATTCCTATCCCTACTTCTCTTCCTATAGTAAGTATAATGCCTTTATGTATGGAAGTAGTTGAGCAAGATAGGTTCAAGGTCCCTGGTAAAGCCAGCACACAGAGGCTGGGAAACAACCCAAATTTTTGCCTTTCCCTTCATCTTGCCACAAAGCCTGCAAGGAGAATCTCAGCAGAACAGTGAGTTCTGAAGAACTTGATTATTCTTTGAAATGCCTAAGATTCTCCTTCCATGGCTAGTAAAGTAGATATAGTCTATGACACTGGAGATAAATACAAACTAGGAAAGGTTTGAGAACTGCAGAGAGGCAGGAGGATGTGATGTACAGGCTTTCTGTTCTCGATGTTATCTCAAAACCATTCATGGTTGGTATCTTACTATTTTTCAGAAACCTTTTCACAAAGAGGTTTTCATGTGGTCACATCTCAGTAGAGATGTCGGCTGGAAGGAACCATTCTCAGAGCTTTTCTCCCTGTCAAAACATCTTCTCCATACCAAAAGTAGGACATTCTCACACAAGGTGGTAGAGATGAGGAAAATTTGCGCTGACGCTACTTCTGTGGTGCTTAGTTTGAGTGTAAACAAGGTTATTCTCAGAGTGGCTTGTCTGTGTACCACTGTAGCTGAAGGTCAGTTCTCAACCGTGTTCTGGACCATTTACATGTGTAAAAGGAGCCAACTCTCCATGTTCCCAACTCTCATGTTAGAACACTCTCACTCTCTGCTTTTAAAGCCATTTTCCAACCTTTCCACCAGCTAGGACCCAGTCTTGTATCAGCACATACTTACACACATATCTTCCCTCCCAGCACTTTCCCCATCTACACATATAGCAGCTCAGTGTTTCTCATCTCATCCTTCCTTATCATGATCTGTGATATTGCTGGTCAAACAGGTATTTAGAGAAAAATGAATATAGTCTCACCCCTCATCTTAGATGTATATCTTTCCAGGAGCATGAAGGAGCAACTGCCTTTTTCCTTTTTGAATTCCCTTGTGCATCATCAATAGCATGCACACAGTGCATTATAACCTCTCGAATAAGCTATTCCAGACACATATAGTCTGTTTTTCTGTCTCTTCACTATCAATAAGGTCACTCTTGAAAATAAAGAAACAAACCTTCTTCTAAATAGAAGGAAATGACCTTTATTTGCTGCATGTCGAAGTAAACTGCATCAAAATAACATTTAGGCTGTGGCATGAGATAACCAAAGATGGCAAATTTAGGCTGACACTTTGTCCTTAACTTGAACTGTTAACAAGAAAGCACATAGAAGAAGAAGAAGAAAAAAAAAAAAAAAAAAAGAAGCAAAGATTTGGCCTCAAGTTGGATTCTCTTGGGACATGTCATTCTGCTATATGTTGAATATATTTTAAAGTACTTTCTGAACTGCCTATTGTAGGAGACAGAATGATTGGGATAGCAGGACTGCTGAGAAGCATCACTGGGGATCAGAGCCCCTTAGGACCAGTTGCTATACAGCTAAATCACAGCACAGTCTCTGCCCAGACAACTCAGAAGTGAAATGCCAGAAGGGATCCAGCAGATGAGCCATTCAGACAGACTGGGGGAGGAATTTGGGAAAAGGCACTGTCTGAGTGGATACGAAAAAGAAATAACGTCAGATGAAAAAGGTTTATGAATTCTGACATGGAGGTTTTTCCCAAGTGTGGGAATAATGGTAGGGGAAGCATCAATAATCTTAAAGAAGAGTTAGGCAAGTGAGAAATAGGCATGTGGGACTGTTTTCTGTTCTTAGTCATCTAGAACTGATTTTTGAGGTTACTCCTGGTTTGCATATGCAAAACAGTTTGAAACTAAGCATGCTGAGATTAAAATCATGGAAAAAAATCCAATCAAACAAAAAAACACCCTTAAAATATAAAGTACAAAGCAATGTGAAATAAGATTTTGGAGACTCTGGGTAGCAAATCTAGGTGTTTCTGTACATATTTGCACCCAATTTCTCCTAATATTCCCAGCTGTAAATCCACTCTTCATTTCTTTTCATGTTTAATGACTACAAATAATCTGTGGAGCATTAGTTCTTCACCTGAGCCCATTCACTTCAACACAAATCTAGAGAAGATGGAGGAACTGAACTGTGATTGGTAGGATTATATCAAGACTTCAATCAGTATTTGTTTATTCCTATAGAGTACCTAGTGTCACAGTCTACCAGAATTCCTCAGTCCTCAAAAGCCATTCCAGTTGGAGGGTGAGGAAATAAATTCTAGATATCTCTTGCCCTATTTCCATCTCAAAACCCTATTGACCACAAAAAAAAAAAAAAAAAAAAAGACACTGGTTGCTAACAGCCAGGGAAGTCTGAGGGAAGTCTATCTGCACTGCAGACAAGACATTTTCCTGCAGCACTGAGAGACAATGAATTGTTCGGTTTGTGCTGAGCTTCTGCAAGCTGACCTTCTGCCTTGCTAGTCGTATCCACATGACTCTCTTCAGAAGCTCTTTCTGCTGTAAGTATCCAGCTGTGAAAGCCAGTCTCAGCTGCCATATTTCACAGACTCCTCGGAAAGACACTGCTTCTCCCCAAAATCTCATCCAACAACGCTCAGTGCCCTCCAGAATCGCTATCCTTCTGGCACTAATGAGTGTAAACTTACCTGCTGCACAGTGTTACTTGCCAGATCATTTGGTCACTCAATTTGGTGCTCCTATTTCTAGCTCTAGGAAAAAAAATGGAGAAGTCATAGATGACTTCCCACAAGGCAAATAAAGTCTCACATTGACCATGAGGAAACCAGTCATTTGTCATCTACTAGTCCCCATCAACCTTGGCAGAGGAGAAAAGGTAGAAATGCCCCAGACAGGCTAAGCCAGCTACTTTCCTTCCTACTGTTGGGATGAATCAAGACCCACACCTGCCTTGGGCCAAAGTCTGTGCTTTAGTCAGACTTTTGAAATTGAAATGCTGGTAGTAGGACTGGAAGCTCAGACTGGAGAGTTGAATGCCAGGAGGTAGGATTTACTAGAGCCAGCTTTGCTCATCTACCAGAAAAAGGTACAGCAATCTCACATGGCATAAGCTATTAGAACTCAATAAAAATAAAAATAAATAATGTGAAAGGTAATAAAACATGTGCATATGTTGCACTTTCCCTCAGAATTTTCCTTTCCTATTACCTATTATAGGAAAACAAACAAACAAAACCCAAAATGACCTATTTGCCTTAACTGAACTAGCTGAATTAACCACACAGCCTCTTTCAGCCTGTATCCCAATGTCAAATCCTTCGTCTGCTCCACGCATGATGCCAGTGCATCCATTCGATAAAGGGAAATGCTGAATGAATGGGAGCGGCAGGAGCACAACTGAAAACTGGCATTTTGCAATATGTGCAAAAGAGAGTGAAACAACAGGAAAAAAATCAACAAAAAAAAGTGTAATTTTTAAATTGCAGTTCTCTGGGAAGGATGACCTGTGAACATGGGTTGTTATAGGATTTCTTGGTGCATGGGAGTATCACTGGTAGGCTACAAATATAATTGTTCCCTCTTCCTCCAACAGAGTAAATCCTGACTCAAGCGGCAAGCATCCCTGGTGATAATTCACTAATACCACCTTGTACCCACCTAAAAATAAGAAAAAATAATGTTGAATCGTCTTTTAGGATGACTGAAATTCTTTCTGATCATATTTGGAACATGTTAGGAATTTTACTATACAGAGTAACGGCTTATTAAAGTCACTTTGCTAAGTAACTTTCTAAGCTTCGACAGTGCAAAAACTACTGTCATTTAAAACTACCCAAACTTTAGATAAATTCCCCTATGGGCACTAACACATAAAGGATTGTTTTTTTTTTTATTTATTCTTATTCTTCCATTTTAACCAGAAAGTTTTAGCAAGCTGTTCTCCACCCTTTGGGCACAGTTTTAATGTCAAGGTAAGATGCTGGGAAACACTGTGTCACCATTTAAAAATATCAAAATTAAGCCATCGTCCAGCATGACAAGACAAAACATAGTTACCCAGACGGGATGCCAAGGAGCAAGCCAGAGCAAGCACTGCTGTTTGTTTGTAGATTTGAGTACACCTTGATAAATGGACTTTGTGAGTTCTGCTTGTCTTCACTCAGGGCATTGGACTCCATTTCCAGCAGAGAGAGGCAAGACCTTTGGTGGGTGCCTAGTGCTATCTTAGAATAAGGTATTGCTGAGAATCCGGACATACGGGTGGGAGATGGTTGTGAGTGACCACAGAAAGGAAGAAGGAAATGGATGGACCTCTAAGAGGTTTCTCTGATTTTCTCTATGACCCATCCAGGAGAAAAAAAATATATATATATATACCATGTTTATATACAAACATATATATAAATATATATTATACATATATATGTACTATGTTGGCTTATCATCAGGAGAGAGGAATGTCCTGCCAAAGGGAAGGGGGTAGGGGAAGTATGGAAGCAAGCCAAGTACCATGGCCTTAACTCCTATGATTGAACAGTGGCGGACTTGCAGATGGGAATATATCCACCAGAGAGCCCCGCACAAACGTGAAAGTGGAGTGTGTTTAATTCAGGCTTGACTGCTACTTTCTTCTGCGCACACGGACCAGACCACAGCGAGACATAAAGAAGCATTGGCTCTATTAGGTTCCAGCTATTCACCATATTAATCATAATCCGGCTCACCTTTCAAAAAGTAAATAACATCTTTAAGATTATCAGACTCAGTTTCAAGCAACATTTTTCTTATTAAACAAGCACAGAGGACTCAGAAAAAAATCAATAGGCGAGTGCGACTAGATCCCTCGTAGAAGGTGTTAGTTATCACCCGTAAGTCAGTGCAGAAGATGACAGAACTGACACACCACGGGCTAAAGCAGTCTTACCCCACTAGGTTCAAGCTTCCGCCTTCTCCATTTCTGCCATGCAGTGTGTTGTGTGTCTCTAGCAGCCAAACGTTATCTCCTGACCTGCCAGACCAGGATGGCCACTGCAGTGATGGAGCTCAGGGTGCGAATTTCCATTTAATGGGCATTTCCATTTAATGGGAATTTCCATTTCCTTCCTATTTCCCTTTAGCAATGAAGGAATAGCAATTCTTCAGGGGCAGTGTGAGGCTGGAGCAGCCTGTGGCTGTGGGCGGCTGGCCGACCACATCCATCCATGGAAAAGAAAAGAATTTCCATTCAGACAGGAGGAAGAAACTGGACCGTGCTCCTCACCTGGATGACAAGATTCAGCTTCCCCACCGGCCTAATCATTTCAGTCACATCAAATAATTTCAACAGGGCAAATTCAGTGAGACTTATATAGTTTAAGCTAGAAGTGTAGAGAGAGAGAAAAAAAAAAAGTATTTTAGTTTTTTATCTTCCAGATGGTTTACCTTTTGTGTGTGTGTGTATGTGTGTATGTGCATGCGTGTAGTACAAAACAAATACAATACTATAAAAATAATTACTGATACTAGAATTATTTTGGAGGGTGGGAGGAATGTTTTTCATTTGTTTGCTTGCTGTTGTTAAGGGAGTGGGTTGTTTTTCAGCAAAGGTTAAATTCTTTCCCACCATACAAGAGTTGTTTATTATTCATCTGTATTATAATAGAGCTTGCAGCTGTAATGGGGATATCAGTGTTTGGAATCAGAGAAGCAGCCACTCCAGCAAAAAAGTTTACAACACCAAGGAAGAGTGATGAGAAGGAAAAATGAGATAAAAAGAAATCAGACCTATGGTTTTAGGGCATCTTTGCCCCTGATTTATGGTAAACTTCCACTGTAAACAACTAACTGAATGGAATGAAAAGTTCAGAACTCTCTCTCTGACACAAATAAATATAAAATGTTCCTCCTTCATCTCTTGAAAATAAAGCAAGATAAGAAAGCAAGATGAAAGTCACCAACCTTTCTGCAGTACTTATTTCTTGTTGCTTGCATCATATATATTGAGAGATGAGAGAAAAAGAATTAAAGCATCACCAGGAAACTACGTGGGTTTGCAGCAGCACTATTCATGGTACCAGTCTCAGCTGCTTTCTCCTGTGTGTAGCTACTACAGGGATGGATGGAAACTTCGTTCTAGCAGTGACTTTCAAACAGCCACTAGGCTCTGCATTTCACTTCTGTTACATAGATTAATGGGCTATTATTTTTGGTATTTGTCTTACTACCTTTGTTAATCCTGACTTGAAGTATAGCTAGTAAGGATCAATAGGGCTTGTAATATGCACATATTTACATTATTAAAAGTAATGCCAAGCACAGAATTCATAGCTGAGAGTTTACTTTGTAAGCTGCGTTCTCCAGGCGATTTCATAACCTTCACTTGTCCTCTGCATATATTTTGATAACTAGTATTGAGTGACTCTCTAAAGTGAATGCTTTAGTGTAACCTGTATAATGGAATTAATCAATAATACTTGCTATCCTTGATATTACATTCTGAGAGCATTTAATTGTACATCTCTGGAGCACAGGGTTATATTAACTACGTGTCAATATTATTAGCTGGTTGAAGGAAAAAACTAACATTTTATGCCATTTTGAATGATTTAAAAGTTGGTCCTCGATGACTGTAAGATAACTTTTTATGCAGAACCACACATTCAATGAAATTTGGAAATATTGCAGAATCTTCTCATTTTTGTACTTAAATTCTAGGTATTTCTGCAGTCTTGACAGAATATCGAATCAAGGATAGTCTGCAATGAATGTAAGGCATTTTAATCCAACTTCTGCATTTCTCCCCGTGGGCCAAGGCTTCTGTACAAAAAGTAGGACCGACGCTGTTCTATCTTCATGCTACCAGCTTTCTCATGAGCAATCACCACTGAAGGGTGAATATGAGGTCACCCAGAAAGGCCAAGCGGAGCTGTGAGAGTGAGAACTGGATTGTCTCACTACATCTCCTGAGAGAAACAAAGGTCTCTGCATGGAGAAACTTGCAATCTGATGAGTCAGAAGATCCCATAAAACAGGTGGATCATAATAATTTAACAAAAGTTAACATCTTGGACTAATCTGGTGGATTATAAATCTCTTGCATAGCATCTTTTGGGATCTCCACAGTTGGTAAAAAGGCAGTATCAACTCCCTCAGTTTGGTACTCAGCACTAACAGGTAAGAAATTCTCTCCTCCCTTCCATTACTCTGCTTTTATTCATCATACACCTTCCAATTACTGCAACAAGCAAGTTCTCTAGATGGTGGGACACTTCCCCTACACCGTCCTGAGACACCTACAGAGCAGGTCCAATATAGACATCCAATATGTGCACACACTCAGTGGTTGAATAATAATCAGTGAATATAATCAGTGGTTGAAAAATAACTTATATTCAGGAAAGGCATCAGTTCGAGTGACACAGAAAATGTTGGTTCAGGTGATTCCTAAACTGTATCTTGCATATATAAAAAAAAAATAATAACAAACAGGTTTATTTTTAGGAGAAGACAGAAAGCCTGGTTGGATGGTTATGCTAGGAATTTATATGTGCCTGCAAACATTTTTTTGGCACAAGGTGGACTATATCTGTACTGTTAAACTCACTGGCTTGCAAAACAGGGTGAACACATCCAAACTGCTGATGAAGAATATTCCCTGGTCTGTGCAGATTCCCAAAATGTGCCCAGACAATGTGTGAGGGCAAGCCAGCTGGCCTGGGCCAAAGCCATAGTAGGAGATATTTAAGAGGATGGACAATCAAGGCCCAGTCCTGTGAATGTTCCCTGGTGCCCTTCAATTAGCTAGAATGCATGTAGCCCAGAAATGTAAACTAATTACCATGAAAAGAGACAGGAAATCAGTGGCACTGTTTAACTGGCCTATACTGGCTTCAGTGGGTCCAGAGAGCAAATAAAACCATCCTAAGGAGAGTTTTGATAAGGGAAAGGTTTGAAAGACAACTGTGATTGATAGAAAAGCCACTGCAGGCATCATTTGCTACATTGCAAGTAGTATGAAGAGGAGTGAGGGAAGGAAAGAAGAGGTCACAGGAATGGGACATGATGAAACTGTACTTCCCTTATCTCATTTTTACTATTTTAAACCAAAATGGAAACCACAGTTTAGTTGTTATGCTTTTTTTTTTTTCTTGCAAGGCAAACATGAGCTAAAGGAAGTCTTTACAGAGAAATTTTCTTACAGTTTTCCAACTTTTTTATGATTTTGCTAAATATTTTTTCCTATACACTGTATCCTTGTAAAATCTGAACTTTTGAAATGAAATGACAATTGTGAATGATAAAACCTTCTTTAGGATAATTTAAAATCTTCTTTAGGATAAATTACTTTCTTCAAACATAAGTTCACACAAATATACATACATACATGCATTTTAGACAGAAAACCTCAGCATGGATTTACCACTGGGCTACAGAAGCTGAATCAATCTATCTTCTTGCAGCTACTATCTGGGTCATGCATTGGATAATGGTTGAAGGAAGACACTGTATTGCCACATTTTTTTGCTACTGGTCAAACTGCTGGGGCCAGTACTTGTCTGGCTTATGGGAAACCAATGCATCAGTAAGAAGGCAAACAGCCAGGGAAAAGACCTTTTCTTCCACTGGGGCACCGTATCAGCTAAATGATACCCTACAAACAGGGATTGATCTCCAAAGGTAGAGAGACAGGGTAGCAGAGCTCTCTCCACATTTATTGGAATGACAACTGCAACATACAAAAAATGTCTCATTTCTCTCTTGCTAAATGAAAAACTTCTGACTACTGAGCTCCTCCAACATGGCTCAGCAGTGAAAAGAAATCTACTATAACCACTTCCTCATTGGATGGAGAGCATGTGATGCACACAAAGATAGTTTGGTTGCACCTCAAAAAATCCTTTATATGAATAAATACAGAAACTGCCTCACTGACTATTTGCATATTGTTATTAGGACAAGTTGTCACGACATGATCTATATATCCTGTTAGTTTTAACCAGCTTCCACTCATTAAATTGTGAGAGATGAATAAAGGTCAATTGGTGCTTGAGAAAACTGAGTTTAATCACCGGGTACCTAAGTGAGGAAAGATATTAACACCTGGCATTAAATAGTATATTAAACTGTCTCTTCTCCGCCTGTAAAGGTCATTAGCTGTTGTGTGACAAAGGCTGTTCTGTTGAAATGCTAACTGATGTTTAATACTGACTGATTGCTTTCTTGTAGAGGGTGCCGGGTGCCTCTTGGGAGTACTCGCTGTCACTCACTCACAATTTAGTCATAATTCCAATCCCAAAACTAATTCAGATGGACTTTTGACATCTAATCCATCAAAGATGGAAAAGGATAAGAGACCCAGGTAATAATCGTGATTCTGCCACTGAATGACTAGACCATTTTTGTCCAAACTGGGCAGTATTCCTGCATCTCTCATTTAAAAAGATGATACTTTCCTCTTGCCCAGGGGATCCAGGGATGGGAAGGGCAAGTTATCATTCAGTGGACTGGTCCAAGAGCACTTGGTCGCAGATCCACAGGGTTTTAAGTGGCTAACTCACATTATATTTCACTTGATTTAAATACAACCTAAATGTCCTGAGGGTCTGGGCTTTACTGGAAGAAACAGAGGATTGACCTCAGAACCATTCTTCTTCAGGAGAGCTGATTTTAGGCAGATTTGGTCTCTAGAACGGTATGTGTTACACAGTCAGTGACTGATTTTCAAGAGCCCTATTAATGACAAGCTAACATACTTGTATGATGGAAAATTAGACTTATGGATACATGCACAGAAGTGGCACAGGAGTTTTGCTGGCTCCACAGAATACACAGCCGTCTCCTATTCTCCTACCTGACCATGTAAGGCTAAATGCAAGAATGAGGAAAGGGGCCAGTAGTATCTTGGGCTGTATGAACAGGAACACAACCAGCAGATTGAGACTTATTTGACCACATCCAAGTACTGAGCCCAGTTTAGGGGGAAGAAGAGGGAATACAGGAAAGACATTGATGAGCTAGAGTGAGCTTAGCAGAGCGCCACCAGGATGGTTGGAGTACCCAGTGAGGAGAAGCAGAGGAACCAGGGTTCATCCAGCCTGCAGAAGAGATGGTTTCAAGGGCACCCAAGAGCAGCCCCATGTGTATGCATATATATGTGCATATATATATATACATATATATATATATATATAATGTGTTCAGAGAGGTTTAGGATGGATGTAAGGAAAAGATTTTTCCCCAAGGAGGGTCAGGCAGTGCAGTGGGAAGACTGTGACATCTCCATTCTTGAGGCTTTCAAGAGGCAAACGGATAAAGCCTTGAGCAACCTGGTCTGACTCCATAGCTGACCCTGCTTTGAGCAGGAGTTTGATCTTCTGAGGTCCCTTTGAACCCAAACACTTTAAGACTCCAGGAAAGTGTCACTTTGGGGCTGGACACCCTCATTTTGTGATGCTTTCCTTCCATTCCCCGGTGAAACAAAACCACTTCATAAACTTATCGGGAATTTGCATACAGGCAAACTGGCTCACAGTGCTGAACAGCAACAACAGGGCATAGCACTGGCACATTTCTGTGTTGATAATTCGTAAAATTAATTCTGGATCATGAGGTGTAACAAATCACTATATAGGTATAGCTGCAAACTGTGAAAAAAGTGGACAGAAGTTAATACCAAAGGCAATTTAAAATAAATAAATAAATGAAAACCCTTAACTATTTCAAAAACGCATATTTCTAAAAACAAAAAAATCGGCTTTTGAAATGAGACTTTTTAAGTGACACTTCCAACAGTTTAGACGTTACCATTTATGTTCAGCTTGTCACAGCTTTGCACAAAGCTCAAAGTGAGAGAGGGGAGGAAAAAAATGAAATGAAAAAGTACTACCAGAGCTTAAAAGGAACAGAGGAAAACAAAAGACAACTCACTCCCAATGCAATCCAAGCTCCATTTTTTGTTACATTTAAAGAATTTTATACAATTTCCCCATTAATCAGTTGATAAAGGGGATCCACTTTCTGACATGAAGCATAAGACAATGTCAGCGTTATTTGCAAACTGCTACATTTCGGTGACAGCCTAGTGTTTATTACTGTCGAATTACTGTCATTTTATTAAAAGGACCAAAAGAGCTGGCTTTGCTAAGTACAGCGCTCAGTCCCACCAGGCTCACGAATCCGCTCTCTCTTCCCCCTTGCTGTTCCCTGCAACTGGAGCGTGGTTTATCCATTAGCATGTCTCGACAGCTCTGTGAACATGCAAGCTAATCAACAACGCATAGAATTTTAAATAAGAGGGATTTTTTTTTATCTGAATCACCCTGTTTTCCTCCTGCCATCTTCATTTGTATTATCGCTGCAGCTTGTTCTCCAAATATGTTTGTGCTTTTAGGGTCAGATTCTGCTAGACTTGCTTCATGTGAAGGAAAATTCCCTGTTGTGCCAATTCTAGCTTTTGGGGAGAGAAAGACTGTGACATTTTAGCAAAGCTGTTAGGGTGCCACCTTCTAGATGTTCATCCACTGGCCCCATGAAATATAACATTCTCAGCACCTATGATCATTTGACAACCAATCTGGGCTAATTCTCTCCATAGGCTTGCACATCAACATCTAAAAATGCTTTGATCTCTTTAGCCTAACATGAGTTTGAATATGGACATTGCAAAATTCAGCCTTGAAATCTGTGGCAGTTTCAGAATCAGTGGAAACAGGATTGTTAAGCACTGATACGGTGCTTTGGAAAGCAGTATTGCACTAGCATTTGTTCACGGAGGAAGCACACGTGGGTTTCTCTTGATGACTGGTTATGGACACAAGCAGGAATGGGATTTCTTCTGCCACTCTCCATTTATTCATAATACTGTGGTTCAGCTGATGATTATTCATTTCTTGCAATAGAACTTGGCATATCAGATTATCACTGGTAAAGGTCAGAAGGATCTTTGGTTTTGTTTTGTTTTCTAATCTCAGCTATATGCATTAAAGAAAAATAAGAAAAGAAACAATCAGAAATATATGCTGTATCCGCTGGTCTGTGTCTACAGCACTGATCTGCCTGGCGTGACTCTTGCCTCTAGTGTTTGCAATAAGAGTTGGCTCAAATGAGAGTTAGAATGATCTTGGCTTTGGGTGTCATTGGCCAATACTGTTAAGTATTCATAGCTAAAATATCCTCATCCCTCAGTCTAGATCAGTGTTCAAATCAAGAACCATTCACCTATTTGAGTTTTACTAGCTGACTTCCAGATCTGAAATCGAATTTGGAGAAAGTTGAAAAAGACAAAAAAAAAAAACCTTGTTAGGTGCTTGTACAGGAGAAACTCTTAACTTCTAGCATTTTGTAATTTAAATTCTTAAGAATTCTTAAAGTGCTAAGAATTTAGCTTCTAAAGTTAATTCTAGCATTTACTTGCTAAATTCTGAAGCACAACTTCTCACATGACATTTTACAGCTCTTAATTAATCCATTTCAAATTAATTTATTTGGTTAATTTGGATTCCTTATTTGATGTCCACCATTCAGTGAAGCACCTCACCCTCCAAGCAAGCAATGATCTCTTGCCCTCCTTATTGGGAACCAACTCTTCTATCATCTGCTCCACACTGTGGAGACATTTCATGTCCCTGCTTGCAGCATTCCTATGAGCTACCAAAGTCAAGCTGCCAGTTGAAGGTGGCCATGGAGATCACAGAGCAGCTGCACAGAAGAGCAGTCCTGAGGGACTGTGAAAATGGCATCCTCTGGAGCTTAGGGGAGACCTCTCCGAGTAGACTTGGCTCATACTAAAAACCACAAACAGCTCATGACTGGGTCTTTCTCAGTGCCAGGAAGGAGCAAATGGAAAATGCTCCTTGCATATCACATATGTCTAATTGGGAATGAGTTTTCTGCATCAAGGCCACATGTTCACTGACCTCATTCTATGTTGTGTGAAACTGCCAAGATGGTGTTTCTGGTTTCTTAGGCAAGTAGGCACTTTTTCTTTTTTTAATATCTCATTTGCATCATAGATAGTTTGCTTATTATTCAATTACATCAAAACACTTAGGTCAGATCTTCTGCTGGTATAAACTGTGGGAGTCAGCTTAAAAACTGCAGTAGGAATAAAGAGCAAACTCAAACTAAATATAAGTCATCTCAAGAACAGACAAGATGAGCGCATCTGGTAAAATCTTAAGGCTGTTTCTATCAAAAGTTAATTTCAAATACAAATGACCTCCAGCACACTGAAATTTAATTGCAAACATTTAGTCTGATTTAGTAACCCTAAAAGTCTGTCTGTTCCAGGAGAGATCACTAAATTATTTTGGGGGAACAGAGCGGGAGAGAACTAGTCATCTGCAGGGATATAATAATTTAAGGACACATTCCTACCAATACCTAAATCACGGCTCTTAAATCTGCAGATAGGTGTGAAAAAACGATTTCAAAGTCAAATGAGGCAGAAGAGTAAGAGCTCTTCACTCCTAGGGAATTCCACTTGCGTGAAGAGCAGCGACTGCTTTGTGTTTTTGCTGAAATTCTCTCTCTCCGGGGCAGGAAGAGCAGCTGTGGCACCACGCGGCAGTGGCACATGGGAACTTGACAGGAGGGGAAAAATCACATGCACCAGCACAGCAGCCTCGGAAATTTTGCTAGACAAAGCGTGCAATCTTTACCCATTTAGATTACCGGTACAGAGATGGGAATTAGTATTCCTATACCATGGGGTCTTTAAACATCCCTGCGTGACAAGGCTGGGAGTTTGATGTCTTATTTGAAGGCTGGCAAGAAGCAGCTTGCAGGGCCCTCTGCTCCGGTCCTGCTGCTGCGAGAGCTGTTCTCTCGTCCTCACTGTGGATACATTTTCATTGAGCAGCAGCATTTGCTTGCAGACAGAGTTTGCCCATGCTAATAACTTGGGCTGCTTCCAAAATATGGAGGAAAAAAAAAAGAAAAAAAAAAGAAGGAAAAACAGGAAAGGCAACAATCCAAATATGAATCAAATGCTGTACAAACCATTGAGTCAACAGGGACCTTGAACTGAGATAATAAATACTTGGCTCTGGATGAACACGAGAAGTCCTAACAATATGGTTCATGTGCTTCCTAAATGGAAAGTGTAAGGTGAAAAATGAATGTGGTTACCAAAAACCTAAAAGAGAAATAACTAGCTTTGCACAGGCTCAGGAAAGGACAGATTTGCCCATAGAGGAATTTTGCCACCACTAATTAAAGCACTGGTAAAATGTAAAAGGCACCTAAAGAAGGAAAGGTAAGCAGTTCTTGTGAGACTCACAAATCACTGCCATAAACAGGAGGCAGGTATGGTTATTGCCTTCATGGCTTTTGAGTCAGCAAAGGGTTGCCCATTCTTCACAGCTACTCTTTGCATGACCTATCGCTTTTTCACTAGCCTATGGGTTTCCTCAGGAAAGTAAGAGATGTTCTACATGTCCAATAGTTCAAATCCAAAATACAGCAGCATGAACCAGTGAGACCCACTATGTAAATGACAAAAACACTGCCGGCAACAGCGCTGGAGTCACATCTGGTGCCTTCTTCCACCATGTACAAGCCCAACACCCAGCAGCCCTGCACATGGAGGCATTCACACCACCCATCTCTGGTTTTGTGCAGTAAGTACCTCTGTCTTCCTTACATATCTAGACATCAGTATATGAGACAGGAGCAGGGAGACTTATCCACATGAACCTCATTCAGAGTCATTAACCCTAAACTTTTTCAGCCTATTTCATCTCCTTCAAATTATGACAGCATAGTGCTATATAGAACCTAAGACTGCAGTATTCATCTTGCGGATAAGTAAAAGGAATTAATGATAGAAATTATTTCAGAGAGTTAGAGCAGAGGAATGAGAAGTCATGGTCGATTCCTTAGGCAGGGCACTAATAGGAAGTTACTTGAAGGCCTTGAAATCTCTCTGTCTAAATTATTTTGCTATCCTAGAAATGACCCTGAAAAAAATCCATCTCTGAGCACCCTCAGAATTTGTACCAATGGGAAAAATAAAGCAAGAAAAGCAGTACAGTCAACCTCCTTTTCAAATACTCATCTCACTTAGCAGATCTGCCCTTTTTGAATAAACAGAACAGCCCTGATTTCCAGAAGGACCCCAATGGCAAAGTTGTGAATCTCAATTGCATCAAGACTGGAGACTAGTACTTTTGGGTGAGCAGCTGTCCACACCAAATCTGTAAATCTATTGAGGTTTGTTCTGTTCATCAAGCTACAATACATTATGTCAAGGGACTTAAAATTCCGATTACTGGTCATTTGAAAAATACTGGTGGATCAGGAGGTATCCTATAATACAGCTGAAAATTTTTAAATTTTAAAGCCTATTACACAGCAGAAACAGGAACAATACATTCACAGACACATGCAATAAGGCAGTGTTGTGTTTGCCCACTAGATGTGAAATGCTGCAGGTGCCCAAAATAAAGCAAACAATAAATTGCAGTTGGCTATTTCTTTTTTAATATTAAGAAACTCATTGAAAAAACGAATGCCTGCATATAATTGAAAAAGTTGCCTGCTCTCTCGATGCATCTGCACTAGAATAGAAGATCTGCAGGGATGATTACTAAGCAGCGCTATTTCTCAAGCAGCCATCTGATTAGCAGCCTTCCCACTCACACAACACTCCACTTGAATACGCAGAACAGGCCATGCCAGGGAATGACACTAATGGGGTTGGTGCTCGGGTAGTGTAAGGAAGTCAACCCCTTCCTGCTAACACACGCTGATTATCAGGAACGTATTTACAATCAGCTCACTTGCAGTCTCTGTTTACACAAGGGGGAAAAATAGAGAGGAGGGAGCATGGATTCACTGCTTGGTGTATTTATTCATTACTAAATTAATTAACTGCAATTATTTCAACAGTAGTTCATGAGGGGCAGTAAGGAAATGCCATCTAACCTCAAGCAACCAAATGAGGCTTCAAGCTTAGGAGGAAATTCTCTGCAGTGCAAGGCTGCTATTAAGCAGGTTGAAAAAGAGAGGCAGAGAGAAATCTCTTTACATTCAGCAATGGGCTCCGGCGTATGAGAATAAATTGGCTTTGCTTATCCTGAAAAACACAGCTGTAAGGGAGGGTCTCATTGCTGTCTTAAAACACACTAATTAGTTATCAAAGAGTAGGGGGAGTCAGACTTTTTCTAGAAGGTAAGAAATGAATGGACGAGATGCAGTGGGCGCAAGTTACAACTTGGGGAACTTTGAATAAATAGAAGTAAAAACAAATCCATGAAGATGGTTAAAGACAGGAGAAAAGCTTCAAGAGAGGTTATGGGATCTTTATATATGTATATACTTATATATATACATATATATATATGTATATGTATATATAACTGAAGGTGTTTATTTTTCTTTCCTTCTATTTTTATTTTCCTTCCAATATACTGATATATTAGTGAGGGCCAGATACTAATATTTTACGCACTATGCTGAAATAGGAAATCTTTTACTTCCCATTGTCAACGCATTAAGCATTTATGCACAGAAATTGAACCACAACTTCTAGCTTCTCTTTCCTTTAGCTGATCCCATTTAAACCTCCTTCAGCAGCAACTCTCATTTGCACATAACCATAAACCTTTTCTTATCTGAGACTGCTCTACCTAATCCATAGATTTAGAGTGCTTATGTGCAAAAAAAAACATGCAGCTATGTTTAGAAGAAGGATGTGGAAAAAAACATAGTGTGTGAAAGTGTCCTGATAATCATACATGCCAAGAAGGCCCAATCACAGAAAGCTTTGGAAGTAGAAGTCATCAGGACACAATCTATTTATCTTGTAATTAGATCCAACTATCTCAGACCTCCATACTAGAAAAGTTGTAACAGAACTTAGAGAACAAAACAGAAAATAAAACTATAAATACCAAAAATCTGTTACGTTAAGTCTTAACTAAGTGGAGTAGGAGTCTTCACACTGGAGGAAAAGCAGCTGACAGTGTGACAAAAATATATGAGGATCCATAGCAGAAGGAATGGGATTTAAAGAAAAGTGCAAAGGGATTTAGAAAATACATGTGAAGTGTACCTGAAGGCCAGTTATTTGATGATATGCACATAAAATAGTTACTTGTGTTTTTTTTTTTCAAAAAATGACTTGTTCTCTTATCTTTCCGAGTTGTAAGAAGCAGAGCACAAATATTTTATTTACAGATGAATGGATGGAAGGATGGAAGGAAGTGGGGAAAGAAGGCAGCAGTAAACAGTTATGTGCTCATCTTCTCATCTACTCTATTGGGAATATATATATGCGTATTCAACCACATCTTCCACACACACAACACAGAGATATCCTATCTCTGATTCTCCCAGATGTCTATTTATGTCAAGCCACTAACCCTTGCTGCTATCTACAAGGCATCAAGCTGAATTTGAAACACAAATATTACAACTAGGATTCTCCACACTTCACTTTAGCCACCTGAAGTGAAAACACTCAAGATTAACCACCCATAAGTCAAAGAGGAAGAATCAGGGGCTTTCAGAGTTGAGTCATCTGATCTCACCACATCCCTGTTGAGGATAAAGCTGGACATTCTTTGCTCTCCTTCCCTATTGACTATAAAGGGAGCCTCGGCAACCACCCGAGAGGTTGTCATCTGGTTTCTAGATTCATAAATCAAAAGTGACAAAAAAAACTCACCACATTTCTTTTCTTCAACACAATTTAGAGATTTTTGTTAAACTGATAGGTACATTTTTTTTTTTTTTTTTTTCCCAAAGAGCATAATTTGCAAGTCAGCTACAGCAATACATAAGATTTCTACATGGTTTTTACATGAGGAACAGCAGTTGTATTGGTCTGTTAATATCAGCAACTACTGGTTTACCATTTGCAAAAGCAGTTAAGAGACATGTAGCATTTTTTATTTCCGCCAAATTGAAATGGAGAGCTCATGCTCATTAATAAAATGTATTTTTATTATCTTAGCCCTCACTGATTACTCTACCAGCTTGCAAATCAGAAAAAAAAATGCTTTTTTTTTTATGCTGTGGTTGTTAGAAGCTGTATACATCCACTATTGACCCACAAATCTCAAGCTTTGATAGGGTTATTAGATCATTCAATCCAGCCTCCTACGTGGAAAAAGCCATAGAAACCAGTTCATGCAAATGCAACTGCTGCTGTGGTTAATCGTTTCCATTTAAGCCTAATCTCTCATTTAAAATTGCAGGGCTTTTACATCCAACATTAACTTTTCCTTATGTATTTTATTCGCTACCAGATTAATTTACTACTTGTTATTTTCTCCCTACATATGCAATTATAAACCATAAATATAAACCAATTATAAATGAGGGTTTAAGTAGCTCACAGTAAGATATCTTCTCCATCCTTTGAAATGTTCTTCTGAAGAGCATTTAGCAAATATGTTAAATTATATGTATGTGCATAGAAATATTACATAGGAGTAGACAAAGTGACCTTTCCAAGGGTTACTCCTTGTGACGTACAAAAATCACCTGTATACACCTCTGAAGGAAGCACGTACCCTGAAAATTGATGAGCTGCTATTACTGCTGCAGAGGGATTCTAGTGCCAGACTAGACAGATATGGAATAAATAATATATATATTTTGTATTATTACAAATAACACAGGGATTACAAAATGTATTTGAGACCTAGATTTGCTCTTATAGGGTAGGTCTATGATCTTGGACAAATCCACCTTTTTAACATCAAATAGGTCCAAATGAACGGTGTTGGAATGGGGCTTGTCAAAAAATAAACCAAAAACTCAGGGAAGTTATTTTCTGGAATCTCGAAGCTTTCTTCTTCCATAGCGCCCTATGAATTTCAAAGTGTGTTTTAGTATCTAGAATCCTTTTTAACAACCTCTTTTTTTTTTTTAAAAAAAAAGGACAGTTTCCTGTTTATAATACAAATTTATAATTTTCATAAAGGAATTGTGGCAAAATTTCTTAAACTCAGTTTTTGTCTAGACTAAGGACCATCTATATTTCCTTAACTTATACTTTCTTAAGTCTTCCATCAATCTTTGTTGGTCTCTATTTGTGAGTTAAAAATAAGTTATTCTTCAACTAAATTTGAAAGGGATGTACCTGTAGTCTTAATCAAATGCTGAATAAAGCTATAATTAGAAAAGTTTAACTGTTTCTCTAGCTATCTTGTAAGAGCTTCGACTGTTGTAAAAATAATGGAACTACTAAGTAAACAGAATAAGATTCGTTTTCACACATTGAATAATTCTGAACATATTCATTAAAGTTAGATGACTTCTAAAACACACAAAGGTACCATTCATCAAATGTATATTTGGTCTTCTCATTTGCTTTAAAGTTTGTAATTAAATAACCTGAAGGCCCAATGAATTTTTAAAATAATAAATATTTATATTGTGATACAAAGATTAAAAAAAAGATTTAGTAAGAGCCTCAAATCAGTGAATACACATTTAACGGTGTAACTCCACAGTTGCTCTGCATGCACCTAAGAACACCTAAATATCTACAGATTTTTGAGCTCATCACCCATACCTGCATTATCAGAATGAGATTTTTTTCTTTTTTAATATACATTGAATGAAGAGAGGTCAGCATCTTAAGAGTCTGCATATTACTTCGCAAGAAGAGAAACAAGAAGAACAGCTTTAAAAAAAAAAAGAAGAAGAAGAACTAAGAAAATTTATGAATTAAAGAAAAAATGTGATACCTCTTTAGGAGGTGTTTAGGGGTCAGGATCTTGGCCAAACAATAACATAAGTCACCGTTCACTTTTTCAATAGGAGACAATGAGCATTAGCAGGCTGCTACTTGGGAAAACCTTAACAGTTCTCTACAGTCTGCATAGGAGAGAAATAAAAAATAAAATCAGAATATAGCAGTAAGTAAAAGACTGTCTTCACAACAGGGTCAAAAGCATTTCTTGGTGAGTAAATCCTTCCTTCTTAATTCTAAATTTCTGTAAGGGTATAAATTAAGTAAAGATCATTTATCATGGTATATCAAAGGGCATTAAAAATCAGAGAAGTGTTTAGCATCTTGAAAGCAGAAACTGAACTCCATGAACTGATTTACATTTGATTTCACTCAAGCTAATAAAAGCAGAACATTTAGTCAGGAATTCTAGTTCAGGAGCTTTCTTTCTTGAAAGAGCATGAATTACTTTGATTACTTGATGTAGTAAAAGATTTCTGAGAAGTTTTGACAGATACCTTTATTAAATCTCAATTTTAATTTCATAAACCTCAAGCATGTCTCTGACTGAAAGCTAGAGGTTTCCATTAAGCCTGCTCCCTAATTTTCTATTTTTAGTAGTAGCATCACTATTTCATGAATTCTTAATACTTCCCAATGATGAACCTAAAGAACTACACAGTAAAGCAGATTTATTTCTGCCCCTGGCTATAGTTTCTCAGCATTTTTAAAATACAAACTTGCCAAGGATGTTCTCTCGATTTGCAATCCTATGAAAAGACTGCCTCAAGACAAGGGTCAGCGTGCTGCAAACTCATTCAAGTATCTGAGACCGCACAAACATTTATCATTTTTGCCATACGTGCTTTTACACTAAATACCTTTGATAATTTCCATTACCAGAGGGCTTTCATCTTCCTATTGAAGAAATGCGGCTGTCTTGGACAAAGTTGTTGCGTTAGTGAAAAAAAAAGTCCTCAGCCCTTTCAACTAATTCATCTTTGTCATGATTCATCTTTGTCATGATCTGGAAATCAGAGATATTCCAATTCTTGCTGTGCACGAGGTAAGTTGTGACGGCACCTACAAAAAGCTAAATGATGCTAAATCACTAGAACAAAGAGAGAAGTGGTGTGTGCAGAAGCAGCAACTATCAAGGTCAAATTTGATCCTGTTTATCAGCAGACATGTGGGTGTACGTGTGCGTACAGTGTATCCAGAAAATAAATATAAAACTTCACAACTTTGTATTTTGAGCTTTACATTTTCAGGTCCTTTACCTGAAGGATGAGAAGTTCAGCTTGAAAAGGACACTCCACAACACCCTTTGGGAAAAGAAAGTGTTCTAGTCATATTATTAGGAATAGGTTAGGATTGGAACTATTCCTCCAGCTTCAGTTATAAACATAATTAAAGCAGGGAGATGAATTAGAGGGAGATGAAGACCTTAGGAAGAATACCAATCCTATGAGGAAACACTGCTGTGCAGATTAAATGCATTTTAGGTAGTATGCTCCAGTCCTTGCCCTAAAATCCTCAAGTAAGGCAACATGGTATAAAACTGATGGAGATTCGGAGCTGCTGTCTCGCCAGGAAGGTTAAAGCCATCAGGGGTAGCACAGAAATAGCTCTGATACTGCCACATCAAAGAATTAGTCATACAAGCAAATCATTTTAGCATCGAGTTTAGGAAGCTCTGCTTCTAATGTAGCTTTATTGAATAGCAGTCCACCTCTCAGGAGTGAAAAGCTGATGTTTTACTCATTAAATTGTTCTTATCGTTCCTCAAATGAGATTGTATTGGTAATGTTAGTGTCTGGTCCAAATCACGGCTAGTGAAATTGCACTGTTTATCTGAACTCCTCATACAGTATTTATATACAATTTTTACATCTGGTTAGCATTTAAAGCATTAGTCATGATTCCATATCAGAGGCTCCCGCCTATCAGTGTGAAGGGAATCCATTATTCACTTTCTTAAATTTTACTTTTATTTCAATAATCATCATCTACTGCTGTGGAAAACTGCTGAAATCCAGTTGTAGCACAGCAAAAGATAGTGGGAAAACATTTCAGGATTATGAGAATAACTGATGAAATTGCACCTTCAGTGTTCAAAGTTAAAAAGTAGAGGGACCTTTTCATGCTATGGTCTAAGTATTTTTTTTTAACAGTCTATTAAAAACTGTATCACATTCAATCAAGATACTTGATAAGTATCAAGAATAAGAAAACTAAATTCTCCTACATAGCCCTTAAAAAAAAAAAGAAAAAAAAAGGAAAAAAAAAAGAAATAATCAGAAAATATCAATGTATGTTGAAGATGTGGTATTCGGTGTGAAGAAGCCAGTAAGTGACATTGCTCCTTTTCCACAATAAAAGTAAAGGAGAGAGACCCAATTTATGCTCTTCTGGAGGTGAATGAGATTTGGTCAGACATGAGGTATGGGATGACACTCATGCTCAGCGAGCAGCATTTACAAGAAGAGAGCAAGGAATTAAATTATCAGAAGTTTATTTCTGTAACAAACTCTCACAACCACAATTAATATAAAACAGAGAAAGCAGCAAGGAAAAATGACTAATATAAGACTTATCAAGGCATAAAAGCCTCATCCAGGATTCTACCACTAGAAAACGTGTCACTGTATAATACTATAAGAGAAAGCATTTCTATGCAAAGACCAAGTGAAAGAGAATAAGCGGTATAATATCCTCAACAGGGATTAAAATATGTTCATATTATATAACAAGTTGCTGAAAGAAATGGAAGTTGGAGCATTATTTCTAACCAGGAGCCTTGTTCTGAGAAGGTCTGTTTACATTCAAATAATAACAAAAGCTTCAGAATAATCTTCATTTTTGACTTATCCAGGTGGCTCATACATCAGACAAGCTACTTCCAAAAGCACTTTTGAACTTCAGACATGGGACTTCACACACTCTCTGTCTCTCTCTGTCTCTCTCACACTTATCCCCTAAGGCTTAGAAGGAACACGAGGCTGCGTTATTGCTTTGTACAGGAATTGACATAAAAAATTCTTTATTGAGCTCCAAACAAAACACTGTTGAGTCACTAATCAGCTACAAGTTTATATACAGTTTTTAAAGAAGTGTATAATGTTACACACTTTAAGGCTTTAGTACAAGAGATACAGAATAGGATTTTCATATTCCGAAGCCAGTCCCGTTGCCCAGGTGCGCTGACAAGTACAATGCTCTAAGCAGTCCGCAATTAACGTGGCAGAAGTCCCTGAAAAAGAGGAAAATGGAATTTATTTGTACACATGTGGAGATTAATGATTACTGATTCTCTGGAGACTGCCAGACTGCAAGCAGTAGGATCAGGCAATTAAGGTAATAAATGTATGTAGATTTATGGAAACCACTGCAGAAAATGTGCTGCCACTAATTCAGTGCAATCACAACCAAAAGCTTCTGTTCAATAAAGACAAATTAATGATTTGATTAATTACAATGACTATCATATTTGTTTCACCAATAGATACACAGCAGTTGACCAGTGTAAAAAAACATGATATTCTACTAAAATGGATGAGTGTTTCTAGCTAAAGTTTGTTGCAATAAAGGAAGGCTGATTTCTACACTGAAAAAAGGCAACTTTTTCGATTGTTTTTCTCCTAAAAAATCTAACAAATTCCATTTCATAGATTAATCTAAAGAAGAAACAAAAAAAAAATCCCCAAGCATAAATGCAACAACAGAACACAAGGCTAACACATGTTATTTCAGGAACTGTCAAGAGAAGTCTTCTATTGTAAATTCTCAGTTTCTAAGAATATTTAAAAGCAGCTGTTAGGACTAATGTAATTCATTTCATACACATGTATAAGACATGAGCACTTACATAAACTTTTTTAAAAAGAGAGGCATAAAAACAGATTTTTCTTAGCAGAAATAAGATGAACGAGTGTGCAGGATTTGAAGCGGGGAGACAATGGTTTTGCAATTCATACCATGATATTATGGTAAAAATGTAGACAATTTTTTCTTATATGTATCACAGAGATTCTTAAATTCATTAAAACATTAGAAATCACCGGACTCATGTGTTAACTTTTTGGTCAAGGTGGTCCACATTTACTAAAGGGGCACTGCTTGGCACACACTATGTGCAAAGTCCAGAGGCTTTTTGAGACACAGCAGCAGTGAGATGGTAGAAAAATTACACTATTCAATTCATTCTCCCTACAGCACGGACTAAGAAAAGTTGTCATTAAGAAACACAAGCTGGATAAACACTCTGGCAGGCTGAAGTCACTTCCAATTCAGTCACTCCTCTATTACTCATCCCTGCTACTCAGTATTTTAGATCTAAGGCATCATGCTTCCTCATATACAGTTTATGTAAAATTCTGTGTTCGACAATAAGGACTTTGTGGCTTATGTAACACTCCCTGATATTATGTAGCTTTGAAGATGTCAACAGAAAGATCTGACCAATATGTAATTTAGCATGATCTATATAATCTTTCTGCTGCAGCAACTCTAGCCTTACAATCTTACTGAAAGCCCACAGAGCCCTAGGAAACAGTAATCTCATATGACCACTGCTAACCTTTACAAGGTCCTTTTCTTTAAATCTTTATAAACAGTCTCAAAATTGGTCTAAAGCCACTTTGTGCAAATGTTTTTCTGTCGGCCCCTGAGAGCAGCCACCTGTGGTATCCATAATCAGTGCAGTATGTGCTACTTTTCAAAATACAGAGCACTAAAGCACAAATTTAAAGGCACTGAATTTCTGAAATTAACAGGAATAATTACCACTCCAAATAGAAAAATAAAGAAAAAAATTATATATTTAGTCTGAGCACAAGAACAGCCAGATTATTTTATACTTTATGTATTAATCGGAAACAGTAAGGCAAGCTTTTCTGCAGCTAATGTCTCTCAGAGGACTTGTCCTCCTTCAGCTGTACTAAGTCCAGTCTACTCGTTCAGAAATGCTTGCATAAAATTATGTTCTACAAAATGATTTCTTCAGCTTTGTCTGACCAGTTTACAGACACGTCTGCTGACCGAATTAGAATTCTCATTTGAACACTGCTAGAATAAAATTGCACTCATTTTCTCACCTTTAATGAAACTACCTCGTCACCTGAAATATAATCAAAGCTAAGTGTAGCTTTTAATTTCCAATCACAGGTGCAGGTAAACAGTAAGCACCAAAAAACAGCACCATCCACACACCAGGATAGTTTAATGTCATATTGCTTTTTAAAGCTGTGATTTTTTTCCTATAAAATCAGAGTAGTCAATAATTTTGATCGGTGTTAGGCTCAACACCTGTAAGAATTATGTAATTAAAGACCCGTGTGCAAAAATATTTAAGGATCTGATTGAAAGGTGCTTTATCTCAATTTCACAGATGATTAAAGATACCTACCAAAACATGAGAAGATTAAGGTTTTTGTTCTCCTGGTTCTCCAAGGAGTTGGATTTCCTGACAAGAGGAAAAAGAAATTTACTAAATATGAAATACTTTCAAATCAAAACTGAAAAAAATGCAAAATAACTATAATTAAAAGAAACTTAATGATTAAATAAAGAGCATTAAATAACATTTGTAAGTTACATTTAAGTTACTAGAATTTATGGGAAAAGAATATACTACAAACCGTTGGTTATGAGGTTTTACATTTGTTTAATAGGGAATAGTTTGTCCAAATTAAAATAACTAAGCTAAGGCTTTTTAGATTACTAGCACAAATTGAACGTTTTAAAAGGAGAATTTAGGTGATCTTGAAACCTTCCCTAAACGCTAAAATGAAACTAGGTTGTATTCTTCCTGTTTTTATTGGTTATATAAATTGAGATTAAAATCTTATTTGATTTATTTACCTTTGCAAATGAAGACCGTTTTAAGGGTTACACATCCTCTGCCTCTGACGAAAGCGACCTCAATTAGTCAAGTCAGAAAGTCTTTAAAAGCTTTGTGTTTATTGCTTCCAGCACGGAGCGAGGTGGTCATTAACGTACCAAAATTCTCATAAAAATTCCAAAGTTGCACTATTGAAAAAACGCTCAACAAGATGAAAACTAGTCACATCTTTTTCAGAAAATTCATTAGCTACTTTTAACCATTTTAAACAAAAATATTTTTATTTAATGTGGCACTCAATCAGATCCATACCATTTGGATACTTTAAACATCATTTAAATCTACGGTGAGTATATAAGTGTACATTTAGGTTTATACCATTTTTTAAGGTGTGCAATGTTTTAATATGAGCCTTTTATGCTGATCATTGTTAAATGGATTTCTCCCTGTTTACTACTATTTATGAAGTTTTATTATAAAAATAAAGCATAAAATTAATCTCACACACACTGTTTTTCTTTCAAAAGTTTATTTAGTATCAAGCAAGGGTAAAACTTTGCTTAACACTACAGAACATTTCAAGACTCGAGTTACAAAATACCACATTATTTGCATTTGTACTTTGCTTCCCTTTTTACGCATATTTGCAAAGAGAAAAACTAGCAAATGGCTGAAAATAAAAACTAAAAACTAAACTGTTGAAAACCTTTAAAATAAAAGGTTACGCTTATGTTAAAAGAATGGACTAACATATTTAGTAAACCTAGTTTTTAACACTAGTTAATCAAAGGTTATTTTTTGATTGCCTATTTTTCAAATACAGTTTGGAAATAACAAAATTCCTTGTTTTACATATCTTTCTGTCCAAGTTGTTCTTTCAACAACATATTTTAAGTTCAGTCCATCCATTCAGATTTTTAAGCACTTTGATTTAATAAAAAGGGATTGTTCATAGAAAAAATTACTTTGAACAGTATACAGGACTGGTGGAGATTGGATATTTCACAACATCAGACAGTACAATCAGTATCTGGCATATGGCTGGTCTCTGTAGACTCCTTTTGTTGTCCTTGCTGAAGGTGCCTTGTGTCTTGAGTTGGTCCATTCTTCTTGCCCTGCAAGTGGCAAAAGCAGAGTTAGACTTCTGTCTTGGAGATACTCAACTTTTTGGTCATTTAATTGTGAATTAATGTATTTACTCAAATAAAGTGAAGTCCTGAATCTGAACCAGGAAATCGGGGTATTGTAATACAGGTCTGCATGAGCTAAGCTAAGTGGCACAACAGTGGGCAGTGACAGCACTGACACCCTATTTAAGTCCCCGGCATTGGGCTGGGTCTGCTTGCTGCAGACAGAAATGCCAACTATAGCAGCAGACTGACCATTAGGAGGATCTGAAACAAATACCAGTGAATGAACAATCCTCAGACACAAATGTGAACAAAACCACTGAAACAAGACTCAGGGGAGTTTTAACACTTAAAGCCAAAATCAGAGTATCAGAACCCTGGTAAGAAATAATAATAAAAAAAACAAACAAACAAATAAATAAATAAATAAAACTAAAAACCCCTACACTTGAAAAGTGTATGTGCTTCTTGCTCTGCTTTTTGGGAAAAGCAGAAGTTCTTGCTAAAGTGTCTAAATGAATCTTGTGCAATCCAAAAAAAAGAGGTGGAAGTGAGAAGCTCAACAACTTGGTATGATCAATGAAAATGTAAGCATCACCTTTTCTGCTGAATAGGAAGTTAAACAAAGAACCTTCTGAACTTCTCTAAATGAGCTAAGTAACTCCTTGAGACACCTCAAATCAGCTGACAGGAACTATACAGGAGAAAAAGTTCCACAGTGTCCAATTTTAGTTTCTTTATAAAAAATCTCATCTAAGCTACCTCAAGCAAGACTCTAGAGTCATCTATGAACTATAGGTTAACTAACCCATTAAGCAGATAGAACATTTGTTCAGGAGGTAAATTGCACAGATTCAATTCCACTGCCGGGCTGGAAGAGGTGAACTCTCCACAATTTGACTACAGGGGGACATGCAGATGAGAATCAACCTCTTGCATTTTGTCACATGGAAAGCAAGATTCAAATCAAGAAAGAAAAAAGGCCTGGCCTAGCACCTATGTCACAGTCGTAGTTAAGCAGCAAAAGTAGTCTAAGAGTAGCAGGCTATCTGCTCCTTTTCAAGTGACTTGCAACATCAGTAGGCTGAAGAGTCACATTATTTGTTTTATTTTGATTTTAGTGCCATTAGGGGCTCCTATATCCTTTGGACTTCAGATTTTCAGAGGGGAAGTTCAGATACTTTACAGGACAGCCATCTAGGCAGCTCTCTACTCAGTATGCAGGGTTATGAATCTTAGCCTGAAGCACCTAATGTTCCTTACATACTGTACAGGTGATGACTGGTATCCAATTCTGCATTTAAGGATCTATTTGCACTAAGAAAAAAAGCATCAAGTATAGTATCTGTGATTCTGTGATCTTCACTGGTTGTAATCAAACTTTCTCCCAGGTATTTACTACTCTCTCCATATGAGGAAATAAGTCAGTATTCTGAGTGTCTGCTTTTTAAATGAAAAAGAAATTGTAATGATGTATGTAAAGTATTATAACAGCACCACAGAATACTTTCTTGTAGGTGATATCCATTACTCAGAATCACAACTCTCATTAGTTACTAGCAATCTTCCTGCACTGGAGGCTCTTGAGAATCAACAATTCTGCTTCTCTGATCTCTAGCCAGAGATTTAACATTTATCCCTTAAGCAAAGGTGCCTTTTAACGTGCTTCATGCTTCTAATCCGTAACACATTTATTTAATTAAACCTGTCACCACTGCACTTCTGGTTCAAAAAAAAAGTAATTTATCCCACTGGCATATGCCTTTTGCTTCATTATGCATTTGTTTTGTCTCCATATGAGTTACCCACTGCCCTCATGTCTATTAGCGACCTAAAGTACTTTCATAACCTTTACATAATGGTTCCCTGCTTGACTTCATGAGTGCAATTTGGAAGTGAACTAATACCAAAAGAGCCTACACGTCTAAAATGTACTCAGGTAGGCCCCGATGCAGCAGAGAACTTCAGCATGTCCTCAGCTCATACCACCAGCTGTGCCACATTGCCTTTCATGGGTGAACAACTCTTGAACTCAGGCCATGCATCCCTGATATTCTCTTAAATAACACCGAATGCTGTATGAAAAGAGTACACAAGTGTACTTAAAACCCCAGGACTGCCCCACTTTCACGATTAGAGTAGCTAACAGAGGACAAAAACCTCTTGCTCCATTTGTTACAATAACCACAGGCGGAACAGTGCGTCAGGAATCCCTGAGCAGCAGTTATCCTGCAAACTTTCTTCAGGGAGACTTTTCTGGTTACACTATTTCTTCAGAAGTCTTTCCTACTTGAGTCACACAACTCATAGCGCTACTCACCATAGGAGTCGTATGTATCTTCACTCAGTCCATGCCCATAGTCGTAGTAATCTGCTCCACTGTGCGAAGGGAGGAGGAGGGAGTAGGAAGAGAAAAGGGAACAAGATAGAACAGTTACAATTTGAAAAATAATGCTTACCATCTCATTCTACCTTTGAAAATGAGAAAACCTGAAAGACGTGGACATGTCATGCACTAGGGAAGTCTAGCACCCAAGTGACACAATGACAGTCTAAGACCTTTTTATCTATTAACAAGAAGCAAAGCAAACTCTAGAATTATTTACATTGAGCCCCTGGTGCATAGCGCTAAATGATGCTGTGGGATTTTTATACTGGTGAAATTTTGGGAAATGCAACACAAATTCAAAAGCCTCATACACCTCCAACAAAACAAAATCTTTTGGTGAAGTACCTTGAAGCTATGAAGACAAAGAAATCTCTTGACATTTACTAAAAAGTGTTACTAAATCATAAACATAGTTGATTTCACTCTTCCCTGAAGATATATGAAATGTTAAATATGAACTACTTTGATGGTCTAAAGATGGTCCAGTGAAGAAACAGTGGTAAAATTAGGTGTTGAATGCAGCTCCTTTGCTTTACACACTTCTCTGCTCAATACCTACCACTGTCTAGTATTTTGCCTTTGCATCTTTCTTCTTTTGGGCAAGTCTATTTAAAAACAGATTCACTTTTAACCAGAGCAGTGAATTCAAAAATCCCTGGTAAAAAAAACACAAGGGACAGGCAACATACTGATCTGAGGAATAAACATGGTGTCTGAGGTCTACTCTTCAAAACAAAAAGAATCTGCATATATTCAAAGGCTATCATTTTAATAATGAAATGACAACAGGAACTTCAGAGTTTCATAAGTATCTGCAGCATCCAGAATTCAAGAATCTATACTAATATTATAGCCCATAGGCTAAAACAGTCTTCGAAATTCATTACGGGGCTTAGAAGGAGATGATACTCAACAACGGACTATGAAAAAAAGTCTTGAAACTGCTTTTCAGTGGAAATAAATTTTGTAACTCTGACTTACTTCATAATGACATTTTTATTTATATTAAAAGAACTGAATAGAAACCCCAGGACAAGCCTTATTCCACGTTACTTTTCCACCATGTTTTCATGTTTCTTATAGCAGCTGCAGACAGCCCTTATACTACTCAATAGTCTAGGTACATCGAAGTCTATTAAACATGCTTGGAGGAGATCAGAAGAAAGTCTCTAAATTTGTTGCATTTATAAAAAAGGACAAAGATAAATGATTGTTCAATATCCCATATCCTGATCAGCGTTTATATTTTGAAAATAAATAATCTGCAAACTGATGGTATCAAATCTTTAACTTTAGACCAAGAAGGAAATCAATTTAACACATGATCACTAACAAGCAATTACCAACATTGACAAAGTGTTCCTACCTAAGATTGATTATTAACATAAGCTAAAAATCAGAGAGAAAAAGGAAATTTATATTCTTAAAGTTAGCAGGTAGAGCTTTTGTAAGCTCTACCTTAGGCACAAGTAATGCCTAAATGACAATTAAGCTGAACAAAATTACAAGACAGACAGATCACTTGCTTTTCAACCAACAAAAGGTTTAAATTACAGAAAATAATCCAGCCTAGAAGAATGAACATCCTAGTGTCTGTACATGCACACCCAAAAATGTGGGTATTTGTTATTCCTAGCATATAAACCAACATTTTAAATAAAAAAAATTGAAAATAAATCCACCTAGACACTATCTATAGTTTGTCAGCCCATGCAATGCAGACTAGTAACAAGGACAAAATTTGAAGAATAGGGAATAATATAATTTTGTCCTGAAGCGGCTCAGGGATAAACAATCTATTCAGACAGTTAGGAACTTAAAACTGACATTGACTATCATTCCATATGGTATTTGATTATTTTAAGGCTGTCATCTAGCTTAGAAATATATAGCAGCTGAGCCCTGTTGCTGTATCTGTCAGTCCTGTCAGAATTACTTCAGGAGGATTTCATTTCATAGACCTAAAATATCTATTAAACAAAAAAGAGTTGGTTTTATGGAATGTAAACTGCAAAGCAAAAACTGGAATGGAAAAAAAAAAAAAAAACATTCTGCTTATTCTGAAAGCATACCATGATCCATCTTTATTAGTGAACAGAACCTTTAGCATTAATAATCTGCCCCAAATCTACAAATTATAATTTTACATCAGTAAAACAAAATGACTAGAAAGACTAGCCTAGCAGCAGATGGAAGCACTACCTCAAAGCAAACATGCATGAATCATTGTATTTATTATATTCAGGTGAGTTTTAAGTGTTTTCCTAACCATCAAGGAATACAAGTATAACAGACACTGGAATATCAATTGTGAAACACATCTTCTGTATACAACCCTTGTTTGTATCTACTCAAATTTAATGCCTTTTTTATTCTCATGCCAGCACAAGGTCTTTGCTCAATTTTCTTTCCTGACAGACCAAAAAGGAAAAAGATTCTTCAATTCTGCCATGTCAACATAAAAACTAGGAACCCCCCAAACCACTCAGTAGTACAAAGGGATTAGCAAACGACAATAAAATATGCTGCTTCTAATTGCTGAGAGCTGGACATTAATCCTGTAATATTTAGCGAAAGTGTGAAGTGAAGCCTAAGTGGTTTTAATACACCCAAGGGGAAAGAGTCTCCTCTCTCCAAGCAGCAGCTTGAGATCCAGTTGTGCAAGCTCAGATTCTAGCACTGCATTTGCTGAGAAAGAAGAGCTTAGAAGAGCTGTTTTTTCTCATTAAACAGAAGACTGAGTATCTACTTGCCAATTTCTTAGGACCTTATGTCTCATGTGACAAATACTTTAATACTTTAGAGGTATTCCAGATAAGCTCTCCTAGAATCCAACTCAACTTTCTCAGGCTCTTCTATTGAACTGATGATTTTTGAGAAATACAAGCATTACTTTTAAGTCTTAATGAGATCTCCCTTTAATAGGCTATTAGCTTTTTTCTGACTAGAGATATTGGGATATTGGTGACAGATCAACAGAACAGTTGAGTTTCAATACTCCAGTGTAGGATAATTCACTAAGCTATTTTTGGGGACAACCCTAGAATCAGCGTGTCAACCACACATTGTTGATCTTCTGCAGTATTTGCATTAACTACATGAAGACAGACAGAATATATCGTGACTAATGAACGTGATTGACACAGCCCTCTACATCAGGAATACTCCCATAGGTATTACGCCATTTCCACATTTGAAATAGCAGTATATGACAGGGAGCCTGATGGCTACGAGGAAACTATAAGCTCTTTGCTGCAAGCTTGTAGTTCAACGCAAACACTGTTAGTCACCACCAAGCCTGGTTACTGGATTTCTAAGCACAAATTGAACCCATACTCTTCCCTTCCTTAGTGATGAAAAACAGCTTCTTTGCAACCACTTCTTCTTGAATTAGGAAAAAAAAATATTTTTCTTGGGCACAGTAATATGAGAGCAGCTTGGGAGTTGATCCTTTTAGATACAAGTCAGGGCAGGTTTTCAAAAAGACCAAAGAAAGCTACTAAACACAGAAAGATACCTTTCAGGATAGCTACACAAGCATCCTCACAAAGATATGACACAGAACAGCAGCAAAAAGCAAGAAGAAATGAGCAAGCTTCTAGCAAGGGAAATTGCATCAGTCAGGATCTATAATAATCACATCTGAACAGAACTCTTCCACAAGGACAACACTTTTTGCTAACTTCCTATCAGCTTTTCAGGCTCAAGTGTTTCTGATTTCAAAAAAACATCTGTCAACAGCAAGAAGGAAGAAACACGTCCCAAACGTTATTGTTAAGGCAACTACTCACTATAGCAAAGTTTCTCATATCTCCAAAATCTTCTGGAACACTGAGTTGAATATCTGATCTTAATGCTCCAGGGGATTGTTCAAAAACATAGATTTAACTCATCTTTTAGTAGTAGCATAAACCCAGGGAATCAAGAAGAAATCCACGCTTTCTCGCACCTTTCAGAAAAAAAATATGCAGTGTTCAGCTCTGCCACTTCTTGGCACAACTATACTGGGATAAGCTACCCTTATATCCCTGTGTCTCAGGTTATTCATCAATAAACTGAGAGACAACGATCTAAGAACAACTGAGACCTATATGTGAAAGCTTTCTAAAATACAAAAATATGCTGTGGTATTATGTGGCTTGAGGGGGAGGTGATTCTGCCCCTCTACTCAGCCCTGGTAAGGCCACATCTGGAGCACTGTGTCCAGTTCTGGGCCCCCCAGTACAAGAGGGATGTGGAGCTGCTGGAGAGAGTCCAGCGCAGGGCCACAAGGATGATCAGGGGCCTGGAACATCTGCCCTATGAGAGGCTGAAGGAGCTGGGCTTGTTCAGCCTGGAGAAGAGAAGGCTGAGAGGGGACCTGATCAGTGTCTATAAGTACCTCAAGGGAGGCAGTGAGGAGGATGCGGTCAGCCTCTTTTCAGCGGTGGCCACCGACAGAACTAGAGGAAATGGCCACAAACTGAAGCACCAAAAGTTCCACAGGAACTTAAGGAAAATTTTTTTGACATTGAGGGTGACAGAGCCCTGATACAGGCTGCCCAGGGAGGTTGTGGAGTCTCCTTCTCTGGAGATCTTCAAAACCTGCTTGGATACAGTCCTGTGCCACGTGCTCTAGGTGACCCTGTGTCTTCAGGGGGTTGGATTACATGATCTCTAAAGTTCCCTTCCAACCTTAAGGATTCTATGATTCTATTATTTTACTTACAGCTTATTAAAACTTCTTATGAATAATATCAATTGCTATTTCATATCATCTTAAAAGATGACCAGATTATCCCCTCAAGATTTCCTTTAGTTATTATTTATAAATTACTTTGTGGCAGAAATTGCAATAAGTTTCACTTTTGTAGAAGAAAAGCAAAGCACACTCAGACACATCCATGTTCCATCACTAGCAGATGCAGAACTATGTCCATCTATAAATTTCTAGCAGAAGACTAGATTTTCGCCTAACAGTAGCAGCTTTACCATCTGAAATATCCAATTATTATTGCCTGGAAACATCACTCATGTCTCATCTCTTAGCGTAAGAGGTAAATGGCAATAGTGGTTCAAGCAGACCACACCAGGCATTCTCTCAGGAGCAGCAGTAGCAGGGAGTTACAGCTTTTATGTTGAAACCATAGGCAGAATACAGCAGCAATTCATTCCCAAGCATGGCAAACACAACTTCAAACATTTTATACAAACAAAAAAGCATTTAAAAAAAAAAAAAAAAGCAAAGCCAGGACATACATTAACTATCTCGCTTGGTTCAGTAAGATCAAAGTCAGGTCATGCCCACATCACATTTCTCCGGTTTGCAAACCCATTATGGGGTGAGTGAACTAGATCCCTGACAGAGAAAAACGAACACAAAGGTTTAAAATCCAGGGGTGCACTGACACAGAGATCTGAACCAACATGAAGACTGAAACAGGATGCATCAACAGACAAGGCCATTCAGGACAAGGGAAGCAGCAGAGACTAATGATGATTTGACCACTGTTGGTCAAGGAATTTTAAGAGTGCCCTTTGCCATATGCGAATGAGGGTGGGCAATGTATTAAATCCATCTCTTATCCAATCAACCTCTTGATTATTTCTCTCAGATCCTACATGAGATGTTAAAGATTTGAGATAACATGTCACAGATTGGAACACACGATAACTCCATGCCCTATAAAACATCATCCCCAAAACATGCACAGAGAATGTCACCATTCCATCCTTAGAAATACAGCTTGGTAAGAAATACATCATGTCTTTCTAACTTATCAAAGGAATACAGTACAGATTTCAAACTTTCAATATAAATTTGCTCTTACTCATGAGTGGGAATTTCAAAGCATTTGAGACAGAAATTATCATTCCATCTCAATTTTATATGATCATTCAAAATAATAAAAGTGCCATGAAATAACGTACTTGGTTAAAGACAGTGTTTAACTGCTTTCGGGGCTAAACTCTAAGTCTGTGCAGACTACAAAAGCAACGCTATGTTTGACGCTGCTGCCTTCCTACTTCCCCTTACACAAGACACAAGCAGGGTTTGAGTCTTATCTCTCCAAGGACCATGAAGCGGGTGACTTCCACTTATGTTAAAATGGTATCTCAGTGAAGTTCACTGCCAAGACTTCAGTCTGGACTCCACTATTTTGTATCAACATGCATGCTCCAAATGTATACTGTATTGCTCTCATCTGACATGATTATTCCACAATAAACTGTAATTTCTAATGGATAGTGAATGTTTTCCACTCTTTGGCATCTGAATGATGCCAAAGCTGCACATAAAGCCACAATTCCCATGTCTCAGACAATTTTTTCCTTAAAAACTAAAGTAAAATTCAAGGTGGAGAAACAAGTAAGATAAATTTAAAATGCTTTTCTGCAACCAAATTGCCCTTCTCCAGTGTTGCCCAATTAAATGCATGATTTCCTGCCCACAGTGAAAGGCAGCATATCATTTCTTCCCCAGTAAGCTTATCAAAGAATTCAGGATAGTCTATAAAAGATAAAATTGCAATTTTCCATTACTGCTAGTGAGCAGCTGCAGTGTGTTGACTATCAAGCAGCAAAATGTCAAATTTTCATCAACAGAAAGGGATTCTGCTTACCTGAGCTGAGGAAACCTGATTTCTCCTGCACCTGTGCCATGCAACCAAGGCACTTGCTAAGAAATTGAGAGCTTCCAGAGAAGTTCCCTTTCAGTTACTGCTTACAAGCCCAAGAGCAGAGAAATAAACAGGCCCTCTGCAGATTTTTCAAGCAGTTTGAATTTGTGATGCTGCATTTCCTCTAATCATAGAGACTATGCAGCCTCGTCCCTATCTGTATTTCTTTTAATGAAATTTGTAGAAAATCAATCATGACATTTGCAAAAATATTCCACTTCATAATAAATGTAACTTCTAATAAGCCTGATTATCTGCATGCTGTATCCAAAGACCAGTGATCATCGCTAGAGCATCCTAAATCCTTACTATTGGCCACTTTCTCCAAAATGTGTCTTGTCAAGTTCTTTTTGCTACTTACTAAACCTGATTTCTCTTACCTCCATTATCAGGGCTTAAGCTGCCTTGGTGAAAACATACTCCAATGAAATTGGAACTCCTCATAATTGAGATATTTTAAAACTATGACTAAAAAGTCGCTATTAATCCACAATATTGTATATGTAATCACTTTTTAATGAGTTTCTCTCCTTATTAAAGCTTTCTTAGAACAAATATCTTCTTCTTGACCTAACCTTTTCTTATGACTTCAGTTGTGTAGTCAACCAAGGAAAAATTCCCAAATCCTACCAATATTCATCCTCTAATTAGGGTAATTCAAACACACATGTTTAAGAGGTTGCTTAACTGTTTAAGTAAAAAGTCATTCATGAGAAAAAAGTAGAACAAAATCCTTTTTCTGCACTGCCCAGATATTAAGGGTTTGACATTAACTATACCTATCTTTAAATATTTTGAAAATATGCACAAGATTCATTTAAAAATAAATTTAGATATATTTAGATACAAGAAATGAAACAGAGAATTATTCTGGAGATGTTATAGTGGTTTCCATTCATTATACTCAAATTTCCTTAAGTGTATTCCTGTTCAACAATTTTGCAGATCAATGATTTCTGCAAATAAATTTTATTTCAATTCAAAATAGCATGTGAAGTCACAATTAGAAACATTTGTGCTGAAAGGGCAATTTTGAATATCTTGTCACAACAGGTGAAAAAAGGAAAAAAATAAACTTAAAAAGCACTACATCTGAAGGGACTGCAGAAAACCTTTTCCAATAAAATGGACATACAAATTTACACAGGCAGCAGGGATTTTCAAAATAATCCATTCCCCAAAATATGGAACTAACTTGCAGTTAAAAGATGCATTATTCTGTGAATGCTCAGAGGCTTGACTTGTACAGGGTTAAACACTCCAATAAGCCCTGTACCAGTTGCACAAACAAACTGCAAAGTTCTGGACATTTTCATTATCGCAGGGAACTGCTGTGGCTCAGATTCATTTCTGCACGAGTCAGAATATGAAAAATAAACAGATACTAGCATTAAAATCCAGAGAATTACACTTTGCAAAGTGACAGCAGCGGGTACTAATTTGCATATAATGCACATTTACATACCCTGGAAATGCACGATTTCTGACAAAACTTAATACAAATTTAACACACTGAGCACTATAAGCAAAACATTAGGAATTTACTTTTATACACCACTTGCAATACCTCCATGAACTAGGTTCTTACCAATATGCTCAGCACTTTATTAAAAATCATCATCTTATGAACAGCAAGCTACATAGTACTAAAAGTAACACAGGTGTAACTAGAGGAGATGTGACTTCCCCCCAGAATTTCAGCTTGACTGGACTAAGACTTTGGGAAACTTGTAGTTATTTTCATGTCTTTCATTTGGGTGTAACCTGAAGCAAAAATGGTTATTTTAACATACACGGAAAAGTGACTGAGAAACATCTGATGCTCAAGCCAACCTTCAAGAGAAGACTAGAACATTAACAATCAAATGGGGAAAACGGAACAGTGTAGAAAACAGTAGTAAATCCTAATCTTCCCCTTTTATATCATTGTCTAGATTAAATACTCAATAGCTTCTGCAACTCAGGGAAGGTGAAGTCACCCAGACTGTTTATCTAAAGCTGAAAAATATTGTGCATGAGCATCCGTTTCAGTTACAGTAGTTTTTCCTCCCAGAAAGATTCAAGGATAGAGCTAAATTATAATTAAATCCCAAATGACTACATTACCACATGTACAAATTAACATTGTTTTCCCCCTAAACAGACACAGGGTATGTAGAGTATAACATGCCACTGTGTCTACTGTTGAGACTCTATTGTAGGTAAAAAACAATGACACTAATTGAAAATACCTTTTTTCAGGAAAAAAAGTTACTCCATCTAGTTGTAAATACTAGCAGAAAAGCCTGTAAAACATTTCTTGAAACTTCTGCATAGTCTAAGGCAGACAAATAGGGTCTCTCTATTATTCTCAACATTTTAGGTGTAAAAGTATTAGCCACTACGTCTTTACAGTGAACCTAAAAGCAAACAGCAAACCTTTAAAGCTGCTGAGGAGGTAAGAGGCACCCCCTTTCTTTGCAACCTTGTCACATAATCTGAATTTTAGTAACAAACCTCGTTCTCTGGCATGTTAACTCACTGCAGCATCTGTCACTGCTATGAATGGTTGATCGTAAGTACCTCTGTAGTCATCTCAACGCTATTAAGCAGATGGCAGCGCTAAATCCGAATGATGTAGTACATCTCCCTGGTGGGCTTTGTTTCCATACACTACCATTATTCTACAATTCCTCCATGATAAATCTTATGTATTCTGGAGAACATTAAACAGTGAACTGACAGGGCCAATTGATTTATTGGCACCCATTTTCCTTTGCTCTATTATTCTCTTCACAAACACTTGTGTGGATCATGCAGGGAACCTCAAAAGGACAAAAATCACACTCTCTTAATTTGTAACATGGTATTTCAGAGATTTAAAATGAATAGAATTTTTCTTCATACAAAAAATGTTTAAATTAATCTACAGATTTGAATTGTGTCATCAATTCCGCTTAGTTTCCTCCATAATATTCTTCAAACTTTTGTAATAGAATTGCCCTAGCATTAACATCAGATCATTAAAATAAATCCAAGCAAAGGATTACAGTTCAAACTGGATCTGAGAAGTCCTTTAGACATCAGTTAGGTTTTAGGTAAACACATATGCGGGTGAAAACTGCATGCACAGAATGAATGTCAGTACCGAGTGTCACCAGAGGCAGCTGGTTTGGTGGCATTTCACATACACAAGCCATATTCTACCTCCAGATTGTCCCATCATGTCCAGCACACAACTGTACGTGTTAAACTACTGCATATATATATGTGGATATATATGTAGGACAGGTATCGTTAAAGAATTACTGCCTCTGCAATGCAAACCCTCAGAAAAGCCCCTCTACTGGTGTATGGTAGGATTAATTTTAGTCTTTGTGCTTCCCTTAGTTTGGTGTTCAGGGTGATTCAATAACCACAGATTTTTAAGAGTTTTCTGGACACGTTATTCAGGTGAAACTGTCTGCCTGATTCGAAATAAGCCGCTAGCCTGATTTTAAAAATTTAATATTTCATTAAAAAATTTTTCTTTTCAAACACAAAAATACTGAACAGCCCAGTTGATCAACCATATTAACTGGCACTTGTAGAGTTTTCATTTGTCACATCTCTTCTAAAATATATGAACATCACCATTCACATTTGATACAGCTCTTAGAGATACCTTTTTAAAGTCAATGTAACATGAAAAATAATTCTTTTAGAAGGTATCCCCAAACAGTATTTTGAACTTAGTCATATTATAAAAATTAATTGTAGATTAAAAAAATGTTTAAAAGTACAACTGTATATATAAAGCTCATAAAGGCATGCAAAGCCCTAAATACCTTACTGTCCACAAGTGCACAGCATGTTAATCCTCATATCTGAGGATATCACCCTAACCCGGTCTCTCCGATTTGATAATTTTGGGGGAAATATACTGGACAGAAGTCTGTCGAAAATCAAAAACAACTCGCTCCCCACTATCAGAAACACAAAAATAGTCCTGTGAATCCAAAACAAGTTTGCTGAGACTCAGGAAAAAGGATTGTATACATATACCTAAACTAGTGTAAATAGTAAGTTAAGACATATTTTTGAAGTTTCCTCATTAATAGAAAGCAAACTAAAAGATGTACCAGAATTTTCATTCATTTTCCCCCTCCCCTATGGAGGGAAATAAACTGTTTCACCTGCTAATCAGCAAAGGATGCATTTTAAACACGTAAATGTCCTCTTTGCTCAAATGTGTTTTCCTTTCACACTTTGAGGGCAAAGCATCAAATTGATATACAGCTGAAATTGGAATACAATTCTCTCTCCCAGAATGTGCTTTGCAGTAAAGACATTGTAATGCACCTAAATGTGATAAGTAACTCTCAGTGGTTCCAAATGACATTTTGCAATATGGGCTACTATTTGATATTCAGATTCAAAGACAGGAAAGCTGTTCTAGGTAGCTCAGATGGCTGCTTATAGTTATTACTTTTTGCCTGCCAATACAATCCTAACATTATTTTTGTCAAGTCAGAAAAAAAAGAGTGTTTGCACCATGTGAAAAGCATATGAGTGAATCAACTGTGTTTCTTTTCGTTCACTTATATATATATATAAAAGGAGCAATCATTCAGGAAATAATAAATGAAAAAATCTAAATGGATACACTGTGAAATTACAGATAAATTACAAAATAAAAATTTATGTTATGATGTTCCTCTTTCTAGATCAGGCTAAGAATACACTTTATGTATTTTTACATATAAGTAAGAAGGATGATGTACATTATGTACAATAATAAAAATTAATTCTTTAGAAGATTTGCTTTTTGCTAATTTAGTTCAAAGGAATAGAAATACCTTCTTATGAAACAAAGGAAGTATTATTTCTAGTCTTGGCTTGGTCTCTTTTGCTTTGTAATGAAATTCAAATGTTTATGTGTAATAAACCCTGCCACCAACACTAGAAGCAGTAACACAGAACAGAATTATCAACATAAAACTTGAGTACTATTTCTTTGGTAATCTTTTTGGAAAAAATAAATTATCAGCAGCTGCTCTCTGAATGCAAAATTCTATGGAGACTCAAATGTTGGAGGTCCTGTACAGCTGCTGTCCTAGCTTATATTACTGTAAGTTTCTGAAAACTGATAGATAAAGCTCAGGAGTAAAGTATCAGAAGGGAGAGTATTACTATCATCATGATCAGACACTTCAAAGCAATTTACAAGAGTGACAACACTTCAACATTTCATTAAATTTTATCTTTTTTTTTTTTTTTTTAAATCAGATACTATTCAATTAAATGATATTCAGTTGGGTGCATCAGCAAACAAAGCTTTCCCAGTCTTCAGTCTAAAGGGATTTTGTCCTCAGTTGTCTTGGCTGTAGTTCAGTGTTCTCTGAGAAGAGTTGTCTTAAACACATTTAGCAGAAAGTAAGTTTTCAATGACATTACAAAAGCTACTACTACTCAAATTATGGAGGTTTGCTCTGGGAAGGGAAAAAAGGGAATAAATTATAGTCAAGTAAAAAATGCACAGAAGTTTTTTTTGCTGTTGTTTAAGGATGTGCACATTATAACTACTTCATAATGGTACCATCAGCCAAGCCACTAAATCTGTCATTTATATTTGCCATTTAGTTTTAACTATGACTTAAGACAAGGAAATGGTTTATAATTCACTGCATCTGGCTCTTTCATCATTAAAAACTTACACAAGAATTTGTCTTGCATATCATTGAATTTATATTAAGAGACTTTTTAAAGAAAGTAAAATCTTAAGAGAATAAAAGTACTTAAGAATACTGTAGGCAAAGTACAGTGGGAGAAAGATAGGTGGCAAGAGATTCAAATTCATTATACAAGGGAGCTGAATATATATATTTTTACAGCAATGTAAAATATTAAGGTAAAATATTTGAATATAGTCATATTTTGAAAGCGTGAAAATTCCATGAGCTCTGTATTTCACACTCTTTAACATTTTTTATAAACTGCTCCTTTCTAGGCAGAGGTTAGTGTCTTTTTGTTATAAAGTAACCCCTATTATCCTCCTCAATCCGAAAACAAAAACAAAAAAAATACTATAAGCCTTGGTAGGAAGAAATAATAATAATAATAAAAAAATCTTTCCCAAATAATCTTCACGAACTGCTAAAAACTGATTTACAATCTGAAATTAGGAATTTTCATCCTTATGAGAAATCTATTTCTATTTCATCACATTTTCAACGCTGTTTTGACACTGGGTTTATAAATAGCACTGGAAATCACTTATAGTAAACTCAAAATTCCTGAGGTTAAAATCATTAGCGTAAGAGAAATCAACTTTCTAACTGTGGATTGTTTCAGGTGTAGTTAAAGCACAAACTAGTCTCAAACTTACCTTTGTGCTTGAGCGCTATAGCTGTTATCATAGGAATCGTAACTCTGTTCATCATAAGCAGTCCCATAACCATCATCATATTCCTGAAAGGACAGAAAAGAAAGGCAATATTAATCTTAAGCACACTCTAGAAACAAGGCATCAACCTACTTCTAAAATGGAAAGAGAATGCTTTTCTAAAATAGCTTTGTGCCAGAACACATGGACAATGAAGTGGCAAAATCTTAATATCATTAATACTTAACTAGCTCTACCTAAAAGGCCTCCTACATTTAATATATTACGTATTTTTAGCTATTGGAAACCACATGCTTGGAAAAACAAGAGAATTTTTACTTCAACGCTATATTTTGTTTTTATTAAGAAAACCACACTGGCTTATATAGAAAAAAAAAACAATACAGATATCCCTATATATTTAAATTTGCTTAAAGAAACCTCTTTGGGAATCAAAACATCCAAATAAGATTGTGTGACTTATGTAGCCTTATTTTTGAAACATCCTTAGTTTTGAAATTCAGCTGAAATTCAATATTCACACATAGACTATAAGTGGGAAAGGCAATGAAATTGCCTAGAAATGTTTGTAAGAAACACATCTTTTACTTCTTTCTTCTGCCCTCTGCATATACTTGAACTTCTGGGGTTTCAGCATTCAGCACATTATCTAAGGCACTACTGAAGGATTGCAATTCTGATCTTCCCAAAACAGCACTAGATTTAAATACCTAGTTGAAACAAACCACATTAACTCCACGAGCAAAGCTGCAAAGGAATCTGAGCAAAAGGTAAATACTTGACAATAAAATGTGGAAATCCAATGAACTGAATTTATAATTTGACAATAAATCTGAGCTAAGTGAGTAAAACAGGCATTTCCTTGTTATTGATCCTTAGAAGTGATATCACACAGAATTAGGAAACCTAATCTAAATATCTCACAGGTCTCAATGGATATTTGGAGTATCTCATCCAGTTTCACCAAAGGAGGGGGATATTTGGTGAAGATACTTTTCACTGGACTGGATCTCTTTTCAAATCAGGCATCAACTTACAAATTTGTATCTGGAACTAGAATGGTGTTTTCAGAATACGTGTATGCACCAACTCTGTCAAAGTAGGACATAGTCTCACAAAAGAACAATCCCTCGCCTGCAAAAACAGACTTCAACAATGATTGAAAACTGTAAAACTACTGGTATCGGTAAGGCAAGGAATACCAAAATGATAGATTACATGGTAGAACACCACACCACCTCCAGTGATTCAAAACTAGCAACTTTCTAGATATCAGAAGGAAAGTCTTCCATAGCAGGAAGAGCCAAGGAGAGCCTTGAAGCTAGAGAGATGAAGATGCAAAGTTTTTGTCTTTAGAAGTGTTTTGGAGGGAGGTTGTTAGATTTTAATAGCATCTTTCCCATCATCTGAAATTGCTCCTATGGAGGCAATTTCCTAGCTAAGCTCCCACCACTACTACCCATACAGATATATCAACATATCAACAGATATGACTGTCCCAGGCAATGGTTTATAGAATCATAGAATCGTTAAGGTTGGAAAGGACCTCTAGAGGTCATCTAGTTCAACCCCCCTCCACACACAGGGTCACCTAGAGCACGTGGCACAGGGTGGCATCCAAGCGGGTCTTGAAGATCTCCAGAGGAGACTTCACAACTTCTCTGGGCAGCCTGTTCCAGGGCTCTGTCACTCTCACTGTTAAGAAATTTTTCTTTAAGTTCCTATGGAACTTTTGGTATTTCAGTTTGTGGCCATTACCTCTAGCTCTGTCAGTGGCCACCACTGAAAAGTGGTCAGCACCACCCTTCTCACTCCCTCCATTGAGGTATTTGTATACACTGATCAGATCCCCTCTCAGCCTTCTTCAGGCTAAACAGGCCAGTCGTATTTCTGATTAGCAGAAATATGTCTATGAACACTTTGATGCATAAATGAGTGACAGCCCATCAGCAGGCCTACAAAAAAAAAAAAAAAAAAGCTTTGATTTAAATGCTGGTGAGGAAACCAAGGGAAGTGGTCCCATTTGAAGAGTAGAAATCATCTTCTCTGAATAATTCATTGTCCTGAAGCTAAGAATTAGGATAGTACTTTAGCATTTTCTCTCCCATCTGATAAGGATATGGATTTTTCTTGATGAGCTACACACCCCAGAACCATTGCCTCCTGGCAGTTATTATGAACAAGCACTTTATTACTTATTGATGCAGTACACAGACATCTGTTAACAGCACAGACATTGATGAACAGCAGAAGCCATCCCAGACAACTTGTTTGCTCTGTTCCAGAACATTTCCATGACATTTGGTCTCCTTTCAGCAGATCTACCAACTGTGACCCAACCATCCATCCAAAACTTAGTATATACACACACCAGTGACCAGAAGTAGAGGATGCAGATTAACCTTTTCTCTTACATTTTAGAAAAGTTTTGCATGAAGGTGTTCTTAGAGAACCAGGCAATCAGTCCTTTTAATCATAGTTAACTGTTTTACTAAAAAATTATCATGAAATAAAAAGAAGAAAGATTACTCTGAAGCTGTGGTATATCTGACTTTTTACAGATAAAAAAACCCAAAGGAACAAACTTGAAATAGGAAGGGCCTTATTAGGCTAAGAATGAAAGCAGCAGAATGAAAGTAGAGTGTCTAAGCTTTGACTAGAAAAATATTTGGTATCTAGCTTTAATAGGTAGGATTCTTGTCACTTAGGTTTAACAAGATCAACCTAGGCTGTTGCCATTACCATAATCTGCTAAAGTAGAATTGTCAGTTCTTCCAGTCTAAATACAGTATTTCTGTATTTATATTTACAAGGAACAAGTCTATATTTAAAAAAAAATGCAGGTAAAACATGATGTAAAAATAATAGCTGCTTTCAATGGTTCGTTCCACTAAGAGTTAAATGATCCAAATTCCAGAGCATTTGCTACTATGAACAAATCCTTTAAAATAACAGTTATGCAGTGGCTGCTCAAGCACACTTCAGAGCTTTCACTTAGTATGGTCTGACATACTAGTTCCTCTCCATCATCCAGTATTTGAAAACTTTTCCTTTTAGAAGGTTACAATAAGGTTGACTAAAGTGTTTTATACATTTTATAGTTTCAATGAATGTTTTCTCTTATCTTACTTGGTATCTATGCAAAACACTGCTCAATTATCTGAAACATAATGATATAAAATACTGTGCTAACCTGAATGAAAAAACTTTTTTTCCATTTATTTACCAATACAATGGAAGGTACAGAAGAAAACTTAATTATGAAAGAGCTGAGCACAGTTAAGTACATCCCAGATAATCACTGACAGGCATGGCTATAGTAATTTCCTTCTATAGAATACACAAATTTCACCTCCACATTTTTTTTTCTGTTGAGTTTCCAGCATGTGTTCCAGATATTTAGACTTCCAATGTATTTAGCTTTTTACTTCAAATCATTTTTTTCATAATGTTATACCTACCACATACAATATACTTGCCTCTCCCGTCTCACAAAGTAGTTAGTAATCAATAAATGGTAAATGGTGAAGCCATATTTGCTCTCCTAGCTCAAAAGAAAACCCCTGAATCATCTAACTTATGGAGGGAAAAAAATTATTTCTATTACTCACTATTCAAATACTTAGGACAATCCCAGAAAATTCTCTCACGAGATTTAGTCAAATATGCTTTAAAGCTTATGTTTACAATACATAAAGGAAAAAAATGCATATACTGGTCTGAAAATGCTATAATACTCTTCAAATGGCGTGGTCTTTCCACAGAACATTCGAAACACCAAAAATACTGCCTTGACTTCTGCTCATTCCAATTTTAATAATTCCTCCAAAATAACAGGAAAGGTTACAAGACAGATCTTCTGAAAGGTATATGGAAGGGATATAGTTTGGAAAACAGCTCCAACCTGGCTCACATATCCTTTACTAAGCCAGACTGCAGGAATCAAACCATCTCAGAGAAAGTTTGTGCCTATAGTTGTCCCAAAGATGCTGCCTGCAATGGATTTAAATCTCAGAAGTGGAGACCAGCCCTGGTATCCGTAAGGGTTCAGTGCGAAGGATGAAAACTTTTCATGAACAAAACTAAAAGCGATGTGTAAATATGCACACTTCAAATGTACTAAAGAGTAAGTTACTATCGCAGGTCAAAAGCTAATGAAAGTAATGACAGAAGTTTTAGACCAAACTTCTACAGCTAGCCAACACATAAATCATGGCAAGTCTTGCTCGTCTGGACTTCTTTCTAATAATTAACTACTTAAAACATACCCTTACTCATGGAGAATAGGAAATGGTGGCTTTAAATTATAACCTGCTGGTAGTGACAATGACAGACTAGTATTTGGCCCTTTCTTAGGTGGATTTAACAACGTTTCAAAGAGAATAAGACAAAAGTAGGCAGAAAAGAGAGAGCAAAAAGTTCATTTTAACAAAAAGACCATTTGCAGTGTAGAGAAAGAAAAAAGCAAATCAATAAGAAATCAGTTTCCCAGTCCTCCTCAGCCAAGTAAATGTACCTGAAAGAATAAAAATTCAGGCTGTTATAACTACCACTAACAGGGTATTTTTCCTTTTCTTCATCATTCTCTTAAATGAATACATAGAACAGTAGCTTATCACAGAACACTGGTGAAATGCCTTCTGCTAAGATAAACTATCATATCCAAAAAAATCTCTGTACACAGAGACTGAGTAAACAGTCTCTGTACACAGAGACTGAAGGTGGGAGAATGAATGAGAGTACATCAGCATAGCACAATAAAGAATATTTTCAGTAAATTACTATTTTAAAGGGAAGGAATAGCCATTCTGCTGTGCAGAAGAAACCTCTTCCCATCACTCAAATCAGCAGGAATATAGGGCAATCAAAACTACTACCCTCTAAACCCTGACTGAAAATATTAAGGATTTTGGCCATAAATATGCACAGACTAAGCTCTTATTTCATAAATTTTCATCTAGTTTCATTTAGGAGCCTAATGCACTTTCAGCCAGAAAAAATAAGGTAAGTAGAACAAGAGAGAAATACCAGTGTATTTTATCTTCATTCCTCATATCTTCAGTTTTGGGGAAGAAAAAACGTAGCTAGTGAATACAGGCAGTGAAACTTAAACCAGGCCAATAAGTCTCTTTTTTTATTACTTTTTTTACAATGGCAGGAAAGAAGTGTCAGAATCCAGAAGCACTTGTGCGCATCCCATGTCACAGAATGACCTGCTAAAACTACCAGATTAAATAACCTGCAATAAATTGAGAGTAAAATAAAAATACAGATAGGGTAAGTTTGAACTTCAAAGTAGACAGGGGGAAGAAAGAAAAAAAAGAAAGAAAAAAAAAAACAAAACACACAACGCTTTTTAAACGTTCCCTTCAACAAAAGCTTTCTGTTTTCACAAGTACAAAGATCTCTGAGAAAATGCGATTTTTCAACTCTCCCCTTAAACAAACAGCAAGGAAAATGTATTAAAAAAGTTTGAAATGAAGCTAAACAAGCCGAGGGATCATTTAACTTCAAAATATTTTATTCAGAATTACTTTTGCTTATTCCACTCAGCTAGAAAGTTTAATGAAAATATCAGAACAAGAATATTGATACCTAAAAATATTTAAAAAAACCCACTGAATTAAAGTATTCTGATATTAAGAACTTGCTTTCCTTTCTCATTTTAAGCAAACATACTATCTGAACTCACTTCAAATTAAAGAACAGTATTAATATGCTAAGTTTTAATCTCTCCATTAAAAAAACAAACTGACCAAACAAACAGAAAAAACCTACACAGAAGATCTAATTGGAAACCCACAACATTTTCCACGGAGGCACTGAAAAATAGCATTGTTCCTTCAGCTCCTACAGAATGGTGTTAACTCAAAACCTTCTCTAGGAACAAAATATGTCCACACTCAAGACAACTAAGAGACATCTGAAATTAACTTGGTGCAAGGTATTAAAATGGTTACAAGGTATTGGGAATTCTTGAAATAATCAGAAGACCACAATAAGTTAAAAGATGGTGCAGATCTTGCAAAGTGAGATATTTATACTAGAACTCAATCCACTTCTGTGCTTTTTAAGTCTTGTGACCTCTGTATTGGCCGTCTCTTTGCATAATTCCCTTTCCCCTCTTCTTTTTCGCCTCACTGAGAAAAAATCATCTGTAAATAAAACACTTTCCCTCGCCCCATTCTTTTTTGTATAGATCTTCCTTATTCAGCCAAGAACAAGGAACGAGCAAATGAATGCAAGACAAATGAAAAAAAGAAGTCTACTTTATAAACATTACCCTGTGAAATCAACATCCTCTTACTAGCTCCAAGAAGTGCGTCAGGAGTACTTTATCCTAATTTTCAGCTTTTTCAGTATCTTCCTCAGTTGATCTCCATGAAGAGATAAAAAAGGGATCCTGATGAGTCAGAATAATGTCTTAAAAAGGTTCTCTAAAGCATTAACTTTAAGGTCAACTAAAATAGGCCTCAGAGATTGCAAATGTCTACAAACTGACATTAAAGCATCAACTGGGGGAAATCCACCTAATTCCAACTGGGAGAATGAAAGAAAAAGTACTTTTGTGCCTTATACTTCAGGACGTAAAGAGCTGCTGTTCATGACCCTTTACTCAAAATTCCTCACACTAAACTCACCCGCAGTGTGTGGCATTTTCAGACAGAAAAGGAGATATAGTTTCCACTTCTGGTCAATACCCAGCAACTGCAGAACTGAGTCTGGATGCTTGAGATGAAAACTGAATTATTTTTCCATGATAATTTGAAACAGCTTTGGAGGAGGATGCATTAAACAGGCTATAGGTTATTCAGCAGAATGGCTTGTAAATAAAAGACTCTTCGGCTTCAGTCTCTATATTAATGGATGCATTTATATTTTATGAACAGACATGGGAACATGAACCAGAGTCTGAATTTGTATCTTTTGTCATTCACCACACGTACCACCTGTGAGCATCACCCACTGCCACTTCCCCACTACATCTGTAAAACAAATGACCAAAAATCACTCCTCCTGAGGGGTTTTCTCAGGTTTACGAGAACACTCATTAGCCTGGTGGTCAGTACACCCGTTGCAGAGTTGAACTTTAGTTAAGATGACATACATACAGCATCACATCTGCTGTTGCTTGTCTGGATATCACAAGCTATTAAGTTATAGTTATTTCTTTCATGTTCTTTCCCATGAGACATGGGGATAGATTTAGTGTTAAAAATTACAACAGGCTAAACTGTAAAGCACTGCTTTGTCCACCAATTCTGTAAATATATTTCCTAAAGTATGTTTCTGGATGAGTATTTAGAATTTAGTTATTTCTAAATTTCAGAGTCTTCCAAAATCAAACTGTAACTAAACATGGATTTTAAAGATTAGATGAAGGTTATCAGCATTATGCTGTACATGCAAGCATTCTATGCACCCTTACTCAAATCTGTATCTTAACTTCAAAAAATGCTGGTTCATAACTGGAGATGTACATGGTGTTCTTTTTAAAGTTACAATCTTAACATTAGAAAGGATTCCCAGAACTACCTGCTAAACCTTTCATCTTAATTTCTTATTACAAAAAGTAACCTTACATTCTAATTGAAATATAAACCGTTAGAAATCATACACGCAATCCTTGCATTACGAAATTTTGCTAAGTTAACCCTTGTCTGAACACTACAACAAACATCACTAAGATGGCCAGATAAAACTAAAGTTCTGTCATCATTTTTTCCCCCCCACACTAAGAGGGGGAAACTTGCTACTTTGCTGACCTTTATTTTTAGTGTGGACATTCCTCAGTGCTACAACATCCTTCAAAACAAAGTTTAAAGATCTATCCCTAACGCTATCTAAAACCTGAAGCTCAGCCTGGATAAATCCCAAAGTGTTTAACATATTCACTGGACATGGAATCTATGCACACATATTCAAAATAAAAAATTCAAATATGCACACAATACTACCTTTATGAAATGAAAGTATTAGATAAAAATCTAATCTTAAACTTCAAAAACACTGCTGTAATTTAGAAAAAGCTTTAAAGGTTTGAAGCTGTTGGAGGAGAGCAGCAAAAGGCAGAAAACCTCAGCAAGAGGTTTTAGTCATAGAATGAAATCTTAAGTTCTAATTTATGTTTGACTTGATACCGGTTAAGCAATAGGCACTATCGAGAAAAGCAAGTTACTGATACTAAATTTTCTGCTTCTTGGAGGAAAACATTCTCTTATAATTAAGAAAAAAATCCCAGATTATGCAAATGTCTCAATACATCTGGAGACCCCCTAAGATGTTTTCTCTTATGCAAGTATTATAAAAATAATTCTGGTCATGCAATGTGTAAGCTTTCTCCCAACCTGAGCAGTTTGAAGACATGAGTAGAAGGAGAATCAGACACAAATGAAAATCAGGAATTTTAAACACACAAGAATAAGTAATTCTAAAGGTGGCTGGTCCTGGAGGTCTGTGTGTTTTTTTCCTATTATCTCAGTTGATCCTAAAACTGTTAAAAAAACAACATTCACAAAAAAAAAATGCTAACTGATTGCCATAGGACTAGCAGCAAAATGAGATCTACACAGAATAGGTCCTGTGGTTAAAGGATGCACATGAGCAAGACTAGCAATAGCGTGGGAAAACAAGGCATGCCGCTGAGCTAGAAAAATGTGCAGGTGTTGCTGCTACTCTAATATGCTGAGTAACTTTGGCAGGGAAACCCCTATCATCCAGCAATTTGGGTCAGTGTCACATATATATGGGAAAACTGAGTGATTATAGTGGTGGTCCATCACTGCAGACCTTTCTGTAAAAGGCAAGTTCTGGACAAGTGTCCTATAGCTTCCAAACACTGGACAGCAAAGATCATCTATTTCTGCTGATCCTGTGCCCAAGTCAGAATGTCTCTAAAATCAACTGAACATGGTTCTTCACCTGTAGCACAATTTTCCTTGGATGAGTTAGTGTTCCCAAGTTTAACCCTTCTAATTTTTCAGGATGCAGCAGGTATTTTTGAAGGAACAATCAGGATGTTGATTATATGTTTTAAAGATCACTTCCTAAGCTCTAGAAAAACTGAGAGGAAATAGATTGGGATAGGGTAGGTTATTCTTAGATATTAAGCATTCATTGGTCTGATATATTTGGGACTAAATAAAACTATCTAAAAGAAGAAAAGGAATAAGAAAGGAGTAAAACAATAAGTCCGTTCACATTATTCTGACATCCTCATTTTCTGTCATAAGGTATACAAAGGACAATGCCACAGAAGAAAAGGGAAAGAACTTAATGCGCTGACCCTGCTACAGATATTTACAGAACTACAGGAGCAAAAGATTGAAGGTTTCTAACCAAATTTAGCTGTAACCTCACTTGCTTCCTTCTAATACTGCACATATTTTATGGAGTACATAGCAGAGCATTGTAAGCCTAAGGCAATGAAAAGCTGCATGAATCCTTGCAGAATTTCTAATCCTTAGTGGAAAAGTTCTAGCAGTTGCTCTGTAAACTTTCTGGATATGCCTGTCTGCAGCTCTGAAACCATATGCTATAAAATAATCATGATCCTCACAATCTCATTAAAGGTCTCATTCTATAGACATTTCTCAAAATGTGATATTACTCTGTTCAAAAATTCAGGTTTGGAAATCTGTGCTTAACACTTACATACTGCTAAACAGCTATTAGGAAAGAACATACAAACATTACTGATGACTATTACCGCATTACCACAATTCAAAAGATAAATGGTTAGGGCACTTTGGTAATGTACAATTGGACACCTGGGAGAAATAGCATGCCTTCTATTTAACATTGGATACACCATACAGTAGTGTTTCCTGTTCTAGAAAACTTTTATTGTAACAAAGCTCCACTTCAGAGAAAATAAGGTAATCTTAAAAATAGATCAACTGGCACTACTGTATCAATTAATTTTAAATCTATCTACCTCAGTTTAAATTATGGAGAACAGAATCATTTTCTAGTAATTCTCTCTGAGGTTAAGATTTTATGATTTAATCTGAATGATTATTATGCCATAAACCTGATAAAATAAACCTATTACCAAGCCATAAACCTGACATGGTATAAACCTAATTTCCAGTAGAGATTAGGGGTTGACTTGCTGGAAAGCAGCTCCACAGAGAGGGACTAGGGAGTCCTGGTTGACAAGTTAACCATGAGTCAGTAATGTACCCTCGTGGCCAAAAAGGTCAATGGGATCCTGCTGCATCAAGAGGATGTTGACAGCAGGTCGAGGGAGGGGATCCTGCCCCTCTCCTCAGCTCTGGCGAGGCCCCACCTGGAGTATTGGGTGCAGTTCTGGGCTCCCCAGGACAAGAAGGACATTGAGCTTCTAGAGAGGGTCCAATATAGAGTGACAAAGAAGACTGAGAGGAGATCTGATTAACATGTGTAAATATCTGAGGGGAGAATGTAGGGAGGATGTGGCCAAAGACTTCTTGATGGTGGCCAGTGACAAGACAAGGAGTAATGGGTATAAGTTGAAATAAAGCAAATTCCACCTCCATGTGAGGAATAACTTCTTTCCTGTGAGGGTCACAGAGCCCTGGAACAGGCTGCCCAGAGAGGCTGCAGAGTCTCCTTCTCTGGAGATCTTCAAAGCCGCCTGGATGCCACCCTGTGCCCTGTGCTCTGGGTGTCCCTGCTGGAGCAGGAGGGTTGGACTAGATGACCTCTAGACATTCTGTGAAACCTCTATATACTTGATATCTGTAACATACATATAATGTGAAATCACTAAAACAAGTTTATTTTCTACCGCACTGCCATCTCTGTTTACAATGTAGGCCTTTAAAATCAGATCAAGAAGTCTTATGGAAGCCAAATGGTTTGTGATACAACAACGACCTAATTTCAATCCCCACCCTCACCAGTCAGCCAGGTGTCAGCAAGGGATATTTAGATATTTTTCAAGTACGAATTTTCCTAAGACTGAAACCACATTGGTTTCTTTGGTTTCTTTTCTCTCATTGGTTTCTTATGAACATATATATACATACACACACACACACACCCCTACCTAATTCAGACTTGTGACATTAACCTTTTTTCTCCATAAGCCTACAAATGTTACCTAGAAACTTAAGATTTTGATCAAAAGGAAAATGGTTGATACTTTATTTAGGGTAGATATGAGCACAGGAAGAAAGAAGAGAGGTTAGTAAAGGTTTTGAGAGAAAAGCAGAAGTCTGATTAAGAAAAGGTATGTCCTTGAAAAGGAACTCCTCCTTTGCTGGCTTGAATAATGAAGACTAAGTCTTGAAAACAGCCTTGGTTATAAAGCTTTAGGACTGAAACAAGAACACTGCATTCTATGTTGTTTTTCTTTAAGATTAAATCAATTTTTACGGATAGTTTTGATTTCGTAATTTTTTTTTTCATCTCACTGTCCTACAAGTTTTATGTTACAAATCAAGACAGATATGTAAGGCTTATTGAGAGATATCTATATGATTGTTAAAGTATTATAATCACAAACTGAAGCTTTGATTATTTTTTTTTAAATTGCTGAAGAGTTATTTGATCATAAATATGAGTCTAGAAAATAATATAATTTTCCCAGCTTTAATCAAGAACTGAGAGCTTGCCTTTTTTGTAAAGCAAAAACCTAACATAATACATTAGGAGGTACACAACTATTTTGCTTAACGCACTGAAAATCTCTTTATATGTTAGTATATACAAGCTTAGTACAAAATAGTTCAAGTCTGAAGAAGTGGGAAGGGATAACCATGTCCTCTGTAGGTTCAAGACTTAATAACACACTAAACAGATGCTGCCAAAGCAATAGTTGGCATCATCCCTTCAAAAACCGGCAAGTCTTGGTAGGTCATAGCTGGGAAGAGCTCAACTTACGTATTCGCCGTAGGTCTCCTGCGCGGGAGGCGGCGGAAGGGGCCGGTATCCCGCAGGGGGAGGGACTCCTCTTGTGCGGGTGGCCAGGAGCCCCCGGCTGCGACTGACGGCCCCTCTGCTGGGTGGCACTCCGCGTGGGGCTGGTGCCCCCCGGGGCACTCCTGCTGGTGGCGGAGGGACTCCCCCACGGCCCCTGCAAAGAAATAGATTAATTACACCTAGATATCACACTCGTCATCTCCCTTTCAGCAGATCCCTCCCCCACATCGCAACATTTTGCTTCACTACAGCCAGAGAAAAACTCTGTGAAAGGGTCGGTTTACAGTTTGGCATTTGTCTGTACACTTTAACATAATTATATTGCATTATGCAATAAATACTGCAAGATACAGATTAGGTGTATATGACTTTCAGTAGTGAAGTTATTAGCTTGAGCCATTCTTTTTGCTAATTGCATAGACAGAGACACCCAAGCCAATTTGCTGTGATAAGTCAGCTTCACTACGGCTTAATTTACAGTATGCAAAATCCCAATCGAAGATTATCAGGTTAATTTGAAGCTGTCAGGCTATATTGTACTCAAATTCTGCACAGAGGAATCAGCTGCATCTCCCTTCTGATCCCATGTAGGTTTCTGAATGCAATCCAAAGATCACTTTGCATGCAAGAGACCAAGTGGGTCAGAACATATATATACTCTTTCTTATTCTGAAAAAGAGAAGACTTCCACCTGTGCAGCTGTGTTGTTGCAAGAAATATTCAAAGATGCATAAAATGTACAGGGTGATTATAAGATATCATCTGGTGTTCTATGTGCAGTGAAGGACAAGAAATAACAGTACTATATAGGCTTATACATTTATGCAAGCATATATTCATTTTTAAGTCCTGAAAGAGTGGTAAGGACTAAACTGCAATCTGTTACTTTGGATACTTCACATAAGATCTGAAACCTAAACTGTTGTAATTCTCAAAAAGATTATCAATTTAAAGGTGAAATCCCTTTTTATACCTTAAACATCTACATCTGAGCTAGTCCCTTCACTATCTCCATCGTGTCCCAAGATGAGACCACAAGGTGTAATCAGTGTGAAATTCAGATTACTTCTCTTTTAAACAAGCTGTTTAAAATATGACTAATTCTCCTCTTGTAATAAATATTGAAGGGAAAAATGATTTAAACTGAGTTAAATGGCTGATGTATATGCGTATATTCTTGTTCACATGAAACACCACCCTTAGTGTCTACCCTAACAGTATAGAATTTGGAACACTCCTGTTCTACCTACTCTCACTAGCAATCCATTTTTCTACTTAATCTCAAGAGTACTATAGTGGAAGTATTTTGTCCTGGTATCAGTACAAATTCCTGACTCAGCCAATATTTTAAGGCCCAGACATGCTCTTGAGACTGTCTCATTTCACCTAAATCTTACCATATCTTATCACTTAACTTACAGAAGCGAAATTATCATATCACAACTAATTAGTATTTGAAAACCTTCATCAGGGGATGAAAAAGAATCAGAAATACAAACCCTGACTATATAATTAGGATATGTCTAATTACTCCTAATAACTGATCAAAAACAGAGTCACAGAGCAGAATATTTTAAACAAGCCTAGACAGTAAGTGATTAAAACTGTGCTTATTACTTGTTTTTGGCTAATCTGTAGAATGCCTCCTCAGCACAGGGTACCAGCTGCTTATTTGACTTCATTGTAGTGGGGGCAGGGGTGAGCAGTGAGCTTCCCAGACACAGCCTGCTGAAGCAATATAAAGAAATAGCAAATGTGACATTTTCCAAGTCAAAGAAAGGGAAATGAACCTATTGGCACAGACAACTGTCAATACCACAAAAAAAAAAAAAGGCAGAAAAATATAATCAGACTCAGGGTAAACTAAGAACCACTAGGACTGTTTCCTTCATGGCATTTTTCACATTCTTCAGATATGGGATAAGCAGGAAATGGGACATGCTGAATAATCATGGAAAAACATTAAAGGGAAGAAAAAAGCAAGAACAGTTTTTAGATCTAGCATAGGTTTATTCTTGAAGAGCTATTACAATATGAGATCCACATGATGAAAAGAGGCTATTCTTGCCTTTTGATAAAAAGAGTAAATAGGGCTGGGGTAGTGACAGTGGAAAATCATATTTCTCTTTTATAAGAAGACTACGCACACAGTCTCCTTGGGAGTTCCTGTGCCAAGAAGTGCAGTTCTGCATTACACCACTCAGTGGTTACTGCACCTGGCTGGAGACAACTAGAAAGGTGAAGGTGTTGAAAACTCAGTAACACAAGAGCTCAGTTACCACCACACAGACTAAGTTAACGTCAGGGTATGGATGTTGAGACTGTAAATTGTTATTTTAATAAGAAGTTAACAGGGAAGTAAAGAAACATAATCCTGACATGAATAAGGAACAAACTGACTCCATGCTGAAGAACCACTTGAACGGGAATCATTGCATATACAGGTAAAACCAACAGATCAGCTACAATATTGCTTAACTGAAAAGAAAAGGGTGTTAAAGATTTATAAAGGACAGCTAAAACAATAGGTACATAAGCAACATGGGAAGACATTTGAGAAAAAAAAGAAAAAAGGAAGTTAGAGTAAATACACAGCAATTGTCAAAAGATGACTCAAGACAGCAAAAAAAATCACTAAGACTTCAGAATACAGAAGAAAATCATCTTAACACAAAGAATCTCTAAACACAAAGGATTAAAAACTCTGATAAAGCAAAATTAAAATAGCCAGAAAAGCAGGTTAGAGATAGTTTGAAGAACACTTTGTAAAAATATGCAAAGAAAAATGTTTTGTAAACAGTCTGGAGTCGGGAAGCCTGCCAGAGTCATGGCATTCAGAGTCAAGTCATGAAGAATATTTGAAGACAACATGTACATATACGTTTACACCCACACATATATTAAATATATATGTGTGTATATACATATGCATATAAAACATTTTTTTTGCTACATAATCACGACTAGATAGATACTGGTGCCAGAGCCTTTCCTTATGGGCTATGCATTGAGTAGAGCTTTCAACCAATCTATCCAGGCAGATTACTGAACAAGAATAGGCAGTAAAAGTAACTATAAATTATAGTGGAAGTGCCTAACTCTTCATTCCAGAACAGAAACCCAGCCTGAATGACAAAGAAAAGAAAACTGTAAACAGAATTTCAAGGAATGACCAGAAGTGCACATGGAAGTTAAAATAAAAACACACTCCTAACAGTATACAAAATGACAAGCTTTTGGCTATTACTACTAATAAAGTGTCTATAACTCCAAAATTGGCCCTGGTTAACACAGTGGAAAAATAATCAAATTTAAAATTTAGAAAACATAGGAACAGATCACAGAAAACATTGCACTGCTGCATATGTTTATGGTACACCTGTGCCATGAGTATTATTACAATTCTGTTTTCTCATTTGAAAAAACATAAAAGAGCTAGAAGACCATCAGAAATGATGTCAAAGAATCAACAGTATGGAACAGCTTATACACAAATGATTAAAAAAAAAAAAAAAAAAAAACTAAGGCTCTGCAGAGATTGCTGAGGCTAATGCAACAGTTCTATAAATATGAATGGAAGAAGTACATAAGAAATGAGAACATAAGAAAGTCTTGCCCAATATAAGATGGAGGCGATATGAAATCAGAGAGACCGATCACCAAATGGGATAGTGGCTTTAGGCCTGAGCCACCACCGCTGCTCTCATGAACAGCAACAAGTCCTCAGAGTCATCTTACACTTGTGTCCTAGAACACGCAGGACAGAACTGACAGCACCAGGCCAGCTAATACTGATTCTACTCTGCACAAAGAGAGTAGAAACTTTCTTCTCTGCCCCTTTTCTTCTATAATCATCTCACAATTTCAAGCACCTTTGTGTATCTCAACACTTATAGGCATCCCTCTACACTCAAACTAAAGACAAAACAATCAACAAAAAAAAAAAATTTCTTATCTATCACCTTCATACTGATACCTTAGCATTGACTCAAATTCAACACAGCTGAGTCCCTCCAAGTCCTCTTTTACTTGCTTGCTTCCATGACAACTGAGGACATCATCCTGCAGGCCAAATTTGAGCTGTCATCACCAATTCTCCTGGTCTTCAAACACATCCTACACTCATACTGTGCTTTTTATTTTAGTATGAACAGTATCAAAAATATGGCCTTTCTTTCAATTCACACAAAACACTATTTGGCATGGACAGCTTAGATGGCATCAAAAGTTTAAGACAAGGGAAGGATTCCCCACTCATCGCCAGGTATTCTTTCATATGAATCTAGAGTTTATAAAAGTAGATTTTGGAATTTTCCAAAGTGCTAGTGATTAGACTGCTTTCATGAAATTGTTGTAGTTGTACAAGTTGTATGAGTAACTAGTTCAAAAATGTAATCCATGTTTTCATTACAAGCAACACAATCACTGGAAACATTTTTGTTCACCTAAGAACACTGTGTTCCGTCAATATCCATTTAGGTAGTTTTTCAGTGTGAAATTTCATCCTAATGCATTGCTTTGTCTGTTAGTTCCCTCTTTAATCCTCCCACAGGCTCTTTGTTTCCAACTTCCAAAGGCTACAAAACATTATCCCAAAGCTTACACATTCCCCATCAGCAAAATATTAATTCTCCATCACACAGTGATGCCAACCTCTATCTGCTCATTATATTTTCAAGTAAAAGGACCTTTTTTGCTCTTTTGTGTTCCCTAACTACTGGGCTACTTCATCATTCTTAACAAGTCTTCTGAACGTCCTCTTTGCTCCAGGGCACTTAAGCATATCTTTGCAATAGACTGGCAATACACAAGCTACTGGGTACCCTCCATGTATCTGCCTTCAGACTTTCATATACTTTGACTGTCAGCACTTTGAAAGATAGTTTAGCAAGTAAAATGGTAAATGGTCCTTATCTGTGATCCCTCAGGTGTGATACATGAAAAGTACATACTCATGCATCTCGATCTACAGAGCATTTCTATCTGTTAAGCATCACAGGAGGCACTATTTTCTTTTTGCTACATTTATGAGAAAAAATATTCTGAATCTTAGATCAATACTCTATACAGAACCTTACAGAATTTCTCTAGGTGAGAGAAATCCTGTTCTTCAAGGACCTATTTGTCTATATTTCCCTCAGACTGTAGCAAATAGATAGTACTTAAACACAGATTCCTAATTTTTAGCCAGGTACTATTGCCACCACCTCCATTCATGTTTTAAAGATAAAACAGTGGTATTATGTAACTAGGACCACTGTCAGACCTAATCTCAAATAAGCAATTTACTGCCCTAAAACAGATTAGAAACTTTGCGCTGATTATTTATTTCATTATCAGATTGGTTTCTATTTCTTAGCAACTCTTTAATACTCTTGGCAGAGGAGAGTGTATAGGAGAAACATGTCACACAGCATCCCTTGAAGGTAGTGAAAAGAAAACTATTTTTGTTAGAAAATGAAGCTTCTTTTAACGCTGTTTTATTTTTATAGTTGTGATTTGGTGTGAGAAAGTGAGGGGAAAGGAGACAGTAAAAGCTACAAATGACTTAATTTCTATAAAGCAATCTCCTTTATAAATACTTTATAAATACTCTAAGGAACAGGAGAACAGACTTTTCACAAACAGTTAAAATATGCCCAGTGTGATTTTTAAAGACAGCACAGCAATTACAAGGAAATTTTTATTTCTAAAACTCCTTAACAAGTACACCTTACTTCAGTACCATTAAGAAAAAAATTAAGCAGTTTTATAATAATAATTCCTTGGCATGTGCATAAACAGTTTGACATGAGGAAAACATTCTAAAAATCTAGTACCTCTCAGACATTATATTATCTGTTACTTTGAGAACACATTCCTGAACATTTTAAATTCAGAGATAAGAGACTTCTTGATTGCCAGTGATGCAGTATCTTACCAGTTCATGCAACCTTAAGTACATCCTTGTGAAAGTACTTAAACACTTCTGCCTCTTTGACATTAATTTGTAGTTTTATCATACCTAATTTTTATTAGGTCCTATATTATTTCTGCAATTTATCTGCCAAAAAAGTTATTGTCCATAGTTATGTGGACACCATAGCTTCTAAGATGATAATCCCCTACCAGTTTACCTGAACAATAATTCTACTTCCTTACCTGTCATTGATCATAACTTCTCTCTTCTGTTATATATTCTTATTTCAAGTTTCTCCTTTCACTGCACAATTGAATGGATTAGTAAAAGTATTCTGAAAATACTTAAAAAAAAAAAATTCACAGAGCTAGTTCAGAGCTTATGTGGAAGAACAATGCAAATAAGTTTAATTCAAACTCTATTATGCTCCTTTTCAATGTGTCGCTCAAGAAGGGAAAGTAAATTCAAGAACTACTTTAAAATAAATACTTCTCTAATTTAGGGTCAAAACCCTAGCACCTTTTTATTTAATCAGTGAGGAAGTATGCTGAATTAGTTTTAGCATTCATAATTCCTATCTCTGCAGAGACTTAAATTGGGGAGTGAACTCAATTCGCTTTTTTTTTTGTTTTGTTTTTAGTTAAGCACAACTGTTTGGGTCCAGATTATTTCACACTAATGAGCTAAATGAAGCTAGAAAACAAGCTGAATGCCAATAGCATTTCTCAGCTATTAACGACACTCATTGCTGTCCCCCTCACCCCACTGATTCATCCATGCCTTCAGTCCCAAATTCTGCTCCTCCAAAGCATTTAAGATTAAATTTCACTTTTACTTAATCATAAATTCAGAACTGTAGGTTAGAGAGAGGAAATGCTATTTTTATAGCTGCAAAGTGTCCTCAGAGGCATATACTAACATGTGTAAACACATGCCTGTTTATGGACTCTAGTTAATCAGATGATTCTGTTCACATTTAGATTGTAGCTCTCATTTATTCAGCACTGATTCTCGATGGGAATTCAGAAGCATTAAAAAAACATTCCAGAGGAGATGGGAGTAGCTATAAGATGTAGCAGTCTCACAGTAAACAAAACGATACTCTAAGTTTGCTAGCCCAATAATTTAAAATAATCCTTTATTTTATACATTTCTCTCAAGTGATTTAAGAATGAACTGTTTTATAGTTTAAAATGGAACAAAGTGTTCAGGAAATAAAAAATTGACTTTCACCAGAGCAAATTTATGTTCCTCCTCCTTTTGCACAGAATAGACAGGTGATACCTCAAAAAGGCAGATATTTGGCACAACTTTAGGTGCATTCATAGCATTCCTACCTACAGAGCAGAGGAAGACAGAAAGAAATAGCTCTAAGGCCAAGATCAATGACAAGAGGAAAGAAGGTTCAAGATGACCCTTCTATTCAGTAATAAGTAATTAATTTCCAACTTTCATACAGAAATCTTACTTGGCTCAAGTCAAAAAACTATCTAGAAATCGCAGAAAAAATATTGTCAAATCTCATTAGGAAACTACCATACATAGGAGAACCTGTGCATAAGCTAAAATTTCATATGCAAGTAGAATAATGTCTTTTAGAAAGTAAAACTTTTATACAAAGCTAAACAAACAGCTAAACAATGTCGGAAATACGACATCTTAAAGGCAGGCAGTTGATAAGATGTGTTATTTTCGGTCTCAACATGCCTGATAATTAAAAAGGCATAAATTAGTATTTATTAAATAGAACTATTCAGAAATACTATAGCATGTAAAGGTTTAAAAATTAGCAACTTTAACACAATATTTTATCACATTTTCAACAAGATGATTTGAGTGTCAAGACTGAGACCTTAAACACATTCTGCTGACTAAACATGTAGAGTTGAGCTGAGTTAAAGACCTTTTTATATTACATTTGTATCACTTACAAACTACTTTGCTGCAAACTCTTGGAGATTTCTGGAATGCCTGTTATTCAAGCTATTTTATTTAACACAGTAAGGCACAGCCTTCCATCAATGGAAGCATTACTCAAGTCAATTGGTGCTAAAAAAATATTTAAAAAATCGATATTATATAGTTTGAGATCTTTAATACGAGGTTTTTGTATCTCAGCAGCTATGTTATAAGTATCACTCAAAGAAATATGAAAAGAAAAATAATTTCCTTTTATATTTACAGGATCATCTCAAATTCAAATGCTATTAACTGATTTACTCTGAAGATGCTGCCTTAGTTGTATAGTAATATGATGAACTACAAAAGACAGTGAGCCACAGGGCAGCATGGTTTTCATTAAAGGCTAGTTTAGATAAAAAGAATAAATACCCAAATCCACAGAAGATGGAACTAATTCAGCACTACCAAGAGTTAAGCATGCATCAAGTAGATAGTTTGTATTGGAATCAGTTAGCAAACTTTAGGGACAAAAGCACTAGATCTGACTAAAAAATAACCAGCTACTTCATCACCTTATGAAGTAGTGAATAATAAAGAAAACATGGAATAGAACTGCAAGTCTGTACTAAGCCTGCAGTATATACTATACTATATGTATTGTATATACCGTAGCAGAGCTATTACAGATGTTTATGAAAGTTTTAAAGCTATTTAAGAACAAAAGCTACCTGCAAACAATTGACATTCACAGAAAATAGTTTATCACTATATTAAATATGAAAGAAAAAGAACTAAATCTTACTTTTATGAACTATCTTACTATATGGACTAACTGAAAATATAATCCCAAATGGAAATGATGTCTTCCATACGCAGAGACATATATCTGTAGATAATACATCAAATTTACAATAGCAATTCAGGTACCTTTTACTGAAGTAACTTAAGTAAATGCATACAGCTTCACAGCAGATCTTTATGGCAAAAAACTACAGCTCAATACCGAAGGAACTATTTTCAGTGTTTCTCAGTGTGAACAGAAACTTTCCAGTGGAGGTGTAAAACCTTTAATAACAAAAGTGTGTACTATTACTCCTTCTCGGAATGTGACTGCCACCCAAACCATTAAAGTTAGTAAAAAAACATGTTATTAGAGGAAAGCAAGAAAGATTTCTACTGTAATTTGCCAGAACTTAGGGATGGTTGACTACAGTGTTAAAGAAACGTAACCTCAGTATTTAATTATTACCATTCTGAATAACATTAAAATTAAGAAAAGCAGGAGAACATAAGCAGTGCGCAGTAAGTTATTTAGCTAAGAATGTAAGAAGAAAAATTGGTGTAATTAGAAGTCACTATACTTTCATAGGAATTGTATAGAACCAGCACTAACAAACTCTCCAAATTAAGGCTCATTCCACATCGTATTATTAAACATAGGTCAGGACACACATGAGCTCTTCCTAAAAAGAATAAAGGCTCAGTGATTTTTCCTTCATCTGAGTTAAAATACACCTCAGAATATTGTCTTAAACTGATCTTAAATGTTCAAACATAACTTCAATTAATGAAAACCATAGAAAAAGTATCAAAGGAAAATATATCCTATATCAGAAAAAATAACCTGTATTAAAAGCACAGCAAAAGTCAATAGCAAATTTGACTCCTCACAGAGTGCCTTTTGCACGATAAAAGTGCACTCTAACTAAAGTGATCTTAAATTCAAATTCCACCTCTTAAACACTTCCTTGCTGCTACATTTTCATCACATTACGAAAAGTCACTGTCACAGTCAATATCCACAAATAAGAAAAAATAGTGTATTTTGTAAGTTAGAGAAATCATCTGGAATGTCAGATGACACTCACTGCAGGAGACATTTGGTTTCTCAAAGCCAAAGCTTCAATATATAAATGCTCCTAATGCACAACTACTTCACCTTGGAGTCGCACAGGTACCTACACAGTCGGGCTGAGCATCTATGATGAACACTATCTATGTTACGAAACAATATTATTAAGAAACAATATAAAAGTTCCACAAGCCACTATTGGTTCAGTTCAAAACATGAGTGAATAGATTACCTTTTAAGAATCAAGATTATTTCTCTTACCTTCTGTTCTTTAGTGGTCCTTATTTGCTTCAGATGTTTTATTTTTTGGCTTTTACTTTTGAAGGAAAGCCTAAAATACATTGAAATCAAAATGTCCTACAGCTTAGATACTTACCTGGACAAAGCAGGAACTGGCACTCCTCTTGCCCGAATCGATGGCTTTCCTCGAACAACAGGAACTTCTGCATTTTCTGAGCCACCATTCAAATATGTTAATTCTTGAAGCTGTGCCTGTCTGATTTCATCATTGTAGTCCTAAAACAGAGGAGGAGTAGGGGAAAGAAAACTATTCAACCACACCAGATTAGTACCAGCAAACACCTCTTCTAAATGAAGGTCAACCTATCACTGGAAAGCATAGAAACAAGTAGAACAATATTATATCACTTAGACAAGAGCTCCAAAAAAAATCACACTGATCTGTGTTGTAATGCAGTGCAGACGAAATATACTGTTGAGAATAACCCTCATGAGCAAGGAATAATCAGGAGCCCATCCTTTCAAAAGAGAGATAGAAAGAGAAGAACAATATTTTGTTCACTACAAACACACGCTATTATCTAACAAGAAAGTGTTCCAAGATCTGCTTTCCTGCAATACGCAAAGGTGAACAAGCTGGAGACACGCGATTTGTTATTCTGCACAGATCTTCTCTCAAGGTCTACAGAAATGAAAGCTGGCGTTATTTACATGGAATAAACACAGCACTTCTCAAATACACAAGAGTCTTTTCAAGGATCTTGAGCCAACCTCAAAAGCTGGCACATTACACAGGGATAACACAACTATCACAACGAACTCTTTAAAACTGAATATATTTCTAATCACTTTCCCTGCTTAAAGCAAGCTAAGCAAGCTAAGCAAGCTAGAAGAGAAAACAACATGAAAAAAATTGTTTCAGCATGTAAATGTACACATTAAGTACCTGAAAATGTTGCAAGTCCTCTAATAACAGTGCAGAAATAACTGACATAAATTGCTCTTATATTCCCCCATTTAAAAACTGTCCCACAAGTGCTCCCATTTCAAAGAATGTTAATTCAAATCTCACCAATTTTACAAACTATTTAACAAAGAATCTTTCTCTCTTATCACAAGTCTGATTTTATTGTATTTATTTATTAGATAACTACCAAAAGAATGTCAAGTAGTTTTGTACCAGACAGCTCACTGAAGCATTAACTCTGCACTACAACATGAAGACCAGTATGAAATCCATGTTCCTTATTTATTCTTGAACTCTTCTACTGCCCAGAGACTTGCTTGAATAAATATTTTATGCCATTCCTAAATACTGTTACTAGTATTAAAAGCATGTGACACTATAAAGACATTTGAGTGGTCCACTGACTTTTGAATAGGTTCTGAAATTCCCAGCTGCCCATTTAAGATCATGCTCCATTTAGACAATAGCAGAAACCAAGAAGCAAAATTAGTCTTTTCACACTGTGATGGTCTCAGTTGCTGACAGTTTTCCAAGGACAAAGAGGTCTGGAACATCAAACTATTTCAACAGACAAAATATTTAACGCTTCTGAGAGAGATGTTCAATCACAGAACAGGGTCTGGACCATTACACAACCAGACTATGAGACACAAACTAAAACCATCTGGACCAACTATCACACTGAAACTCCAATTTGTTTCCTGCTTCTGGACCTAACATTTGAAAACCCTGCACGGACAGAGTTGGCTACAAATGCAAAATTTTACATAAGGTATGGAATGAAGCATTCTTGAAGTATAATGTTAGCGTATTGTTAAGACTGGCCTGCAAACACATGACACCTTGGTCACAAAGTTCTGACACAGCCTATAGCAGCACTGTCCTTCATAACTTCTCCACAGCACATTCTCCTCAGAATTAAGCTCCCAAATATTCCTTTCAAGAGCAGGTATACAGCATGATAGCTTCATTTATTATTACTTTTTTAAACAAGATGCATTTGGATTGCCACTGTGCATGCTGGATCCTTTTCCTTCCCAGTGCCACCTCCTTTTCTTGCAGGTCACCACTGCAGTACCTGGCAGTCTTACTCACAGCAAGGACTCTACAGCACAGAGGCACAGAAAAGATAGATGGTCCTTATCACAAATGCCAGAGGCAGCAGGGAGATATAAAAGTGATAGGGTAGTACAGGGAAACAACAATATAAGTAGACACGATAAGTAGTGTTGTTAATCCATTATGCTCTGAAATGGATTCTACAATTAAAACTAACAGATGGTCAATTTATGATTATCCACTGCTGGAAAACAGTGCATTTCAAGTCAGATTCAGTAGACTACCCAATCTTTCCTCTTCACCTAGAGGACAGGCTGGGCATGGAAACCTGGACTACGTGTCTGTCTAGACAATTTAGGAAGGGGAGAGATTGACATCTCAGTTAAGCACCGCTGATGAACTGAAAGTGAACGAAGCTGCTGTTGCACTTTGTGAATGTGGCTCCATCCAGACTACTGAACACAAGGGATGCTTTCTTCTATAGGAGCTACTACCTAATAAAGACTTTTACAAGAGATCGTTCCTTCCATACACAGCACACTAGCCCTTTGCAAACAGGGTTCTCTTTCATCTATACCTTGAGATCATATTTTGCTTTTGATTGCCCAAACTGTAATACGTAGAACCCTGCAAACGCACCTTTCTATCCTGACAAAAAAAGCATTCAACATTTTCACATGCATTTTTTTTCCAGACTCAGACAATTCAGACATTACAGAGAAACCTTAGCTTCTCTGACCCTCCAAAAAGTACGTAAGAGTTTCAGAAAAATAATCACCAGCCCTTCCAGACACCATTAAGGGCCATTTCATCACCAGATCTTACAGACATTGAATGTGCAGGCAGCAAGACAGAGTACATGAAAAATATTAAAGTTTTGCTTGCATGATACAAGTTTACCAGCATATCTTTTTTCTCAAAAGTATTTGTATACATCTCTAAGAAGTAATTCAGATTATCAATAACCTAAAATAGAGTAATAACGTAGCTATCGGAACAGCTACCACTACTCAAAAATCTTGAAAAGAGTCTGACAAAAGATTTTTCCCTACTTTAAAGGAATGGAAAATATAATCTAAGTCAGAAACAACAATTTTGCCTGCAAAAAAACAGGTTCAGATCAAGTTAGCTTCATAAGCACTTTTAACCAGATTAAACTTCAGGGCCACTTTTCATGCGCTAGTTTCTGGCCAGAAGTATGCTGTCGTAGATGCTCAAGACTGAACTATAAAGTTGTTTGTTCATGGAACTGGGAGATGTGAAGAGAAAGACTAAAGGTTTTTGTTTTTAAATAACCCACTTGAAGAATATTTTGTGTCTTACAGTCTAGCAAACCTAGTTGTTCAGTCTTGAGAAAACAATTTCTACAATATTCATAAATTAAGATCAACATTTAATGTTGTTGGAAGGCATAGCTAGCTTATGCTATAAAGATCACTTGTAAGTGACAAAAAGCCTGATAGTAGTTGTCCTCTTGAAAGACAGTTGAGGGCATGCTGAGATAGTTGTACTGCACTTTATAGAAAGTATGTTGCAATAGCTAACTCAATAGCAGTTTTAGGAGGGAAGAAGCTGTTATGACCTCCTGGAGTTGCACCCAGTAAGAGTCAGGAGGAAATAGGCTATTTAAAACCATTATGAGACTATTATTGAAGAGCCAAAGGGAAATTATGGCAGCACTGACTCCTCTGTTTTAGAAAAGATCACACATCTTTATTGTACTGAGCCAAGCTGATCCTGCAAGAATCAAAAAATTAGTAAAAGTATAGAAACCGATGGACTTGCTAACTACTGTGTTTAATTGCATTTATTGGTTTAACAACAATACACTAGTCACTAGGTTTTAATAAAAGTTTTATTTATTAAGTCTGATGAATTAGGCCCAACAAAAAAATAAGATCTTGAATGCAGAGGTAGAGGGATTCATATACATATCCTCATTTCCAGTGAACAGAAAAGGTATTTATAATCGCAAAACACAAATATATTTTCAGTAAGAGATTACTAAATTAAAGTCTTCACACTTAATCCTAGGATCAATAATGAAGGTCTACATCTAAATACAGCAAATTTTCACGCCATGACACTGTGGGATTCCTATAAGCACTCCATTGGGTGTACCCTAGCAAATCAGTTACAATTTCATCGAGAGAAAGCAGTTTTGAAACTCCTACATTATGATCTGGTGGTCATTTATTTGCATTGAGCATAATGCTCAGGACATTCCTTTGGACTTCAAGTATCTTAAGTGCATCCACATTAATACACTTTAGTTTGTATGAAGATGTTCTAAATGAATACTCAGATATCTCCACTTACTGTGCTCTGGTTCAGATTGTGGAGTAATGGTGGAGCACATATAAACTAGTTCCCATTCAGAAAAACAGTAAAACAGAAGAAACTGTCTGGAGTTCATGACTAACTCTAGTCACTCCAGGAACACCAGGTTCACGTACCTGGATTAGAGTTAGTTCAAAGTAAAACCCTCGGAACACAGCAGCAGCAATGTCATGTCATCCGTACAAACTGTTTCACTCCAGAAATCTCAGTTCTACTTCTAACTGCCTGTATTCCCTGCTAACACAGCCTTGTAAGGCTTCCGAACAGTCCTTAACAGTTACATGTCGATAGTCTAGTGATTTGTGTGCTACTGTCATGCAGAAATATAGACCTTACCTAGGTCTTCCATATTTCAAAGATCTGATACTAATCATCACTTGAAAAATAAACAGAAGGAATAAGCAGTAAAACAGATTTGAATAAATAAATCTGTACATCTTGAGCATGTTTTCTAGATTCGTTCTTCTCATAACGAATAACAATGTTCACTGCAGAACTTAAGCAATCAGTGATTTCAGCCAGCAATATTATTTCTAGTGCCTGAACTGTACTTAGTAGCTTAGATTCTTGCAAGCAAATTAACAGTACAAAGTAGTCACAGTTGCTCCTTATGAGAAACAAGTCTCCTACGGAAGACACTAGAAACTAAGATGTGAGAAATAAACACTAATTTATCTGGAATACAAATACTGGAAATACCTCATTTTATGCATCCAATCATGAATGTCACATCCAAGCTGTACATTTATTCATACATTTGAACGTTCTGAGTGTAACCTGGCTCTTAATTACAGTAGTTAAACTGAAAACACATTTTCCTTTTATTGACATTAAATTTCCCAAAAGCAAAACACTGGCCCAACCACTGGTCTTACCTGTGGCATAAGAGTTATTTTTCAGGGAAAAAGATTACTTGAAACTTGGAAAAATATTTCTGTTTATACATATAATTTTAGACTTATCCATGTGCAGTACCAGAGCTTCCTCTTATCTGGACAAGCACACTTGAAGTCTCACGAGTTACTACCAGTTCTGCTCAAGTATGCATCAGAACCAGATAAGAATGACATACCTAAACTATCATCATTAGCTTTATGAAAGAAGATAGAATATGAAGTTGTCTTGATTCCCAGCATTGACTACTCACTGAGGATTAAGTGGGGAAGTAATATTACCATTGCAAATGTATCCATTCTTAGTAAAACAGAAAATGATACTGATGCTTTACTGTTTGTGGATGAGGGAGAAAAACTTGTCTTAGATAAATGTTATTTTTCCAAATTTTATTAGATCTTTTCAATCATTTACAAGCCTAAATACTTTGTATTTGACTAGTTCAGTGTGGATAAACTAGTTCCCCCAAGGTCACACTATGAGCTGAGAGCACATGTGGACAGTCATGCATTGACTCAGTAATATGTAAAGATCAAGCAGCATGACCTGACCAGTATTACAGGGTAATTTAGAGATAAAACTGAAATTGAGGTACCAACTTTTAATTTCAGTGCCCTTTCCCCAAGAAATATTACCCTATACAAACTAAAAGTATTTGTTCCCACAGTGGATAAGGACTTGAATGAGCATCAAGGACAAACATTCTTTGTAGATATTTTATTATTCTGTAAATTTGTTACTATATTCAAAGACTGATAAAGGAACATAGAAAAGAATTTTGGTATTTAATGAAAAATTTTAGAAAAATACTAACAGGGATGAGGAACTTCTTGATTTCTTCCAACGCATGTCCCATTCTGGCATATGCTTCTGCTGGTGGAGCAAAGACCTCAATTAAAACATGCAGGTCATCGTTTAGGTGGAAGTATTTTGCCTCACCACTTTTCCTCAATTCTTCTTCCTAGGAGAAGAAAAAAAGGTTGTTTTGTCGTTACTGCTGCTTCTCTTTCCCACCTTCCCACCAGCATTTTAAACATAGCATATATAACCCAAGCATTAATTAAAATAGTTTTGGAGCCTTTACATACGCTATATATATTTAGATGTCAACTGTTGACAACTGTATCTTAGTGCTACATTTCAAACCATAATCATGATATTAAAATATTAGAAGACTACCAGTTTGGCTAACCGCATTACATGCCTGGTAACATTCAAAGGGGATCACAAGACCAACCTCTGCTCACATACAGCAAGGAAGTTCCACAAGGAAATTCATGTTTTCTGAGTGCCCCTGTGCATATAACATGCAACAGAGGGAAACTGCAAAACAGATTGTCTTCAGAAACAGATTTGATCTAATATTCCATCACAAATCAAGCATTTAATTCAAGTGCATTTCATTCGCCTCTTATTGTGCTAAGGTCCTAAGTTTTTCCGACATTTTTACCCCACAACTACCTGATTCACAGAACAGTATATGTTGCCTGAATATGAAAGTAGCATTTTGTGGTATTTTAGGAAGAGGGTAGGGAAGACATTACAAAACACTTTTCAAAACTTGTTTTTTTATTCTGCTTCATCCACCACAGTTCAAGACATCTGCAGAAACTATGCCTTCAATGTAGAGTTCAGTTCTCTGAAATATTTGCATTCATGTACAAGTTATTCACAAACCTAAGGGACAATTTGCTAGTTTCCAAGACATATAGCAAATATCACCCATATCATGTATGTGTTATTTGAGTATTTTGTAAATATTTGCCATGTGATACAGAAGTATTTCACACATACATTTATGTATGGGTATCTAAAAGTATGTATTTACAATGAAAACATCACAAGAACAACTTAATTTTTCAAAGAATACATTGTACAATACAATTGCTATGTGCTACACTAGACAGCATATCTAAGTCGTCATTTTTATGGCAGTATTTTTATGGTAGCATTATATTAAAAATCACTCTTTTCTGCTGTTTATTTTATGCTCTTTGCTACTTAGCAAGCACCAGGTAAGTACTTTTATCTAAAAATTATAGTTCTGATGAAAATTGAAAATTCCCCATTATAGTTATGGGTTGGAGATAGTGACAAGAAGTTTCTTCTTCTCATAGCTACCATTCTTGTCATACTTAGTTTTCAAGTAATTAAAAAAGATTGTTCTGATTTGCTTTAACTATCTGATTAGCTCTTACAAGTACTCGGAGCAAGAAAATTAACAGGCCAGAGTCAATAGACTTGGACTTTGTCAACACAACCATTATCTTGCCAATACAAATAACAGATCTTAGGAAATAGACTGCAGTATTATGCTATTAAATATGTATATTTTTAAATAGCAAGCATTTCTCAAACTTAGTTCAAGCACTTCTTCAGGCTATACGAACCATCACCAACTAGCCCTGAAAGAATTTATGCCTTCTTTAGTTGAGCTGCTTATATATTTATTATATGCATGCTATCAAGCATTATCCCTCCCTCTTTAAGGCAAGGATAACTGAGGAGCTAGATATGCAGGAAATTAAAAACAGTAAAATTGTCTTTCTTGGGCTTTGTGCGCAACTTTCCCTCAGGCATAAGGGAATCTCCTTCAGTAGGAAACTACTTGCACACACTGTAAAGCACCATTAACTGTCTCAAGTTGTTAACTCGAGCTCAATACTGCTACTTTAACTAGCTGTCACAGTTAAACTTCCCTACACTGATCTGAAAATTTGATAGTACTATACCCTACAACCCTCTACTCCAGTAGCTTAAACAAGTGAAATTCAGGCAGCTAATTTGTTTCAGAAAGTTGGGGTATCCAAAAGAACAAGTTGCAACAGCAGGAAGAAAGTGAGAAAAACAAACATAAAAACAAATTTAGCTGGGATCAGCTAGTTTTTGAACAAGCCTCACTCAAGAAACAGAAGCCATTAATTATTCAACAGTGAACAAAAGATAAAAAGAGATACAAAAAAACCTGCACAGTAAACACAGCAAGGAATAGAAGAGTCAACAATTTGTGTGTAGTTGCTGGTGAAAGTTTTTCAATGGCAATTTTAACAAAACATACAAGATGATTTAAATTAAAGCTGTTCAAAAACAATTTCCATAGGTAAAGTTTATCTTTCTTGCTTTGTTTTTTTGGCATCATTTGCTTTATGAAAGTAACTTGTTTTGCATTCACTAATATAGTTTGGCAATAGAGTGGACAGCTCTTAGCAGCTCCATACAAATGAGAGCTGGATGGCCAGCAATTAAAACACATTTTTCCTCTCAGTCACAACAGAAAGCAAATAGCTTTGAGATGCAAACAGTCCCACTTTAAAGTTGGGTTAAAGTTTGCCAAAAGGATGAAATTGAACCAAGGATGGCAAGACCACAGCCTTCCATGGTTTTAAAGAAAATCTGGACTTCAACCTCAGTTCCTAGTATGTCCCTTTCCAACTCTTGCTTAATAAGTGATTTAAGTTAGAGTATGGAGTGTCAAGACCACTCTACTTTGTGGGGGTCCTCAGGACAGTTTATTTTAAATTCAAAATAAAAATACTCATACTGAAAGCAGTCTCCATAAGGAAAACAATTCCTCAAGGACTCAACCAGTATTAGAAAATCCAATGCTTACATATTTGCATCCATCTTTTTGGCAGTTTGTTCATCTCTGTAGAAGGGTTAAAGGAAGAAAGTCAAGAAATGCAGATTTCACTCTTCACTAACAATATCAGGTTTTTTTACCTTTGTCTTGTCCCTCATAGAACCTTTTCCCAAAATAGACATTTTTGTCAGTGTTTCCTCCTGTAAGCGCTTTAGAGAATTGCCACGTGGACCCAAAAGTTTTCCCACAAAGTTGAACTGTAATAAAAAGACACATTAGTTCATTATTTTTGATTAAAAGTCCAATGTACAGTCAGCAAAGGGGAAATATTTTGCTGAACAACTTATTGGAGTAGGTGCAGTCATATATCATAGACCATAAATTTTACAGTCATTAAATACAGACAAGTAGGACAGATATCACTTTAGTGGTTCTTCCAGATATTAACAGAAAACTAAAATATCTAACCCAAAAATTATCAAATAGCATAAAAGGAACTCACATTCATCACATTCAGAACTGCAAAGAGACATCTGAACTACAATTTAGCTTTTCAACAGCTGTTAAAAGTGAATAACCATAAGAACAAAATTGGCTTTAAGAGGAAAAACAAGCAACTTATTCACTCTTGAGAATTTATGAAATACAGTAACCCATAACGTACCTTACGCAATCCCAGAAACAGACAAGGAACAAACATAAATCCAGCCCCAAGCAGAATTAATACTTGAAGTTTTGTCACCTGCCACTCAACCTCTATTATTCTTCAAGCTTATCAACATCACTTGGAGTGCATAATCTTAATATTCTTCTCCTTAAATTACAGTATTGGTTTAAAGTAGTGTACTCCAAAAAGGAAAGAGGCATAGTACTTAGAGAAAACACAATCACTCCTATTTACAGAAAAACACTGAGGCAGAGGCTGCTTGCACATGCCTGAAGTTCTTTCAGCTCAGAAGGGGTTCTACATGGTAAGGAGGCTAAAGCAGACAGAAATCCAAGAACTCCATAGGAAAGGGGGAAAAAAGGAGAGTCTGCCTACTGCTACTTGCAGGGACACAAAATTGGGCTTGGAGGAGTCAGGAGGCACGAGTATCTCCATCAGAGCTGTCCATAGGGGATATATTCCCCATCACAACCTTTGGGAGCATCTGTACACCACAGATGAATCTAGTTCTGAAAGTTTAGGATATTTGAAGGATAATTGTAGAGGAGAGACTTTAAAGGACACATCACACGTCCACTTCATTTTTCCTAAATATTAATAAAAATAATTCACTCTTTGAAAACTATACAGAATGTTGTGATATAGGATTATTTATTAATAAAACACTATTCAAAATATTTACCAAATAAAGCTTTATAAAAGCAGCAGCTATTCAGACTGCTATAATATGCTAGAAAAAGGCCTAGGCATAAGTAAATAAAATTCTGCACAGCAAAGATTTCAAAGCAAGGTTTGAGACCTCAAGTTTATAAAATTGTTCGTAGGTCATCTTTGATTCTACATTTAATGTGTCATTAAAGAGTCAAGATAGACTTGATTTCGCTATTCCTCTAAATACCAGAACACACTGACAGTCCCACAGCAGCAATAACTGATCCTGTTTGAGCTGCTACCAAAGCACTTGTTAAAAGACCGAGGCACATCAGACACTGTACAATAAGGAAAGTTCACAACTCCTGCTCGTTTACTTGATCTTTAGACAAAAAAATATACGCTTTAAAGTTAATAAATGTAAAATTCTAATTGTTATGCTCTGGTTCTTGCAAAATTGATTCTCATTGTGAGCATGAGTTACCACCGAGACACTGCTGAGCAACTCTACGGACAGCACACAAGAGCTACTGAATTTCAAGTCTTTCAAAAACTAGACTTCTCTTAAACTGTATTAGTTCATACACCAAAAATCCTCAGACAACTTTCTAGTGTTTTGCAACAGAGCTTTAATAGCTCCTGAACTACCATCAAGAATGATGTATACTAGAAATAAGTTACACAGAGAAGTAGAATATCCCTTGTTAGAAATACTCAGGACAGCCTCAGGGCCCTTTATAATAAAGTTTAGAGTATGATTTCAACAGAAGATTGGATCAACATTCTCCAGAGGCCCATTCAAACTTGGACATCTGACTGATTACTGGAGATATATCTACAAGGAAGAGTTCCAAAATAATTGAAAGAATAAGTAAATTTAGAACTAACTAGAGAACAAAAGAATCAATGTCAAAAGTCCTCTCAACTGAAGGATTATTTCTTAAGAACAGTAACTTTATAGTTAACTCAGAGTGGTCTATCAACATCATATCAACATTTCAAGCACTATTTAAAGTAACTTATGTTTATTTTTAAAAACTATTTTTATATTTTAATTTATATCCAGTGATTATATAATAGCTATATTTGCATTTTTAAATAGCCTAAGTAATTAGGAAAAGTTATATAAATAGATATTCCTAAGGTTCCTAAATGAGAATTTTGATTTACAGTATTCCGATCTATTGCAGAACGTTGCATCTCCAGTCTGATATAGGTCAAGTTTCCAGGTAACTACTATTAATATATTCAGATCTCATATTACTCAAAACAATTGACAATGACTTGGCATTTAAATGAATGACAATTAAAACCAAACAGTTCTAGAAGTTGCCCTACAGATCTCCACTAGCATCACATGTTTTCTCCTCAAAAGCAAAATATTCCTAATGTGGAAGCCAGACATTACGGTGGCTGTACAAGTAGCTGCACAGATGTTCTAGGCAACACATTTAGTGAACATGCAAATGTATTAGCTGTATCTTCAGAGTGAACTATTCTTTCCTGTGCAGTGAGGCTCAAATCATTAGATTCAGCAAGTCTGAAGCATGAAAAATCTGTGCTGCAAATCTGACAAACCCTGCTGATTTGAGGTCATAAGACTTTTAGATATAGCCTAAAATCACGGGAATATTACCAAAGGTTACTAAAAAGCAGTTTACAATATCATCCCAAAGACTTTGCTCACAAATAACAGAACTAAAGAGGCAATAGCACATTTCAAAGTTCATCTATTATTCCATAAATAGAATCTATTTATTGACAAGACTGAATAAATCCTTCAAGTATAAAAAAAACTGAAGTTATCATGAATAGGTACTAAATTTGCCTTGAACTATTATTTTACCTCTCACTTCACAGGGGATATTCAAGCACTTAAAGTGCAACAGCCACTAAATTACTACTATTATTTACATACCATCAAGTTGACTACCCCTAGTATTAAGGAACATGAAAACTCAAATCTAAAGGTTTAAAAACATGCAACTGAAGACAGAAGATATAGAAGATTTTACTAACAAATTAACAAATACAGCCCAGATATAATGAAGTAGAAGCAAATAATCCTGGTGCTCACTTGCTTCATACCCCATCCTAGGTATTAGTCCTTGGGAGTCTATGTCCCTCCAGACAACTCTGAGCAAATGCCAACCATAAAGTCATACCATAAAATGGATGAATCTACATTAACATTTGGGATTATCTGTAAATCAATACAGGTTCTGATTTCTTAGGTTAGAATTATGAACTTATTTCAGTTGATGGTATATAAACATGACAATAAAGTCCATATCTCAAAGCTGCTTCTAGACTTGCTCCAAAGTATGCTACAAATATGGGTAGGCTGAGGAAACTGATGACCACTTTAAGCTACCTTTGCAACAGCAGCATTGAGATCCACAACAGAACTGGGGAAAAGGGTTAGAGGAGATACAAAGTTTGTTACATTAGCTCTTGCTCAAGAGAAACAGCAGTCTAGTAGCCATGAGTCACATCTACCAAAGTCTCTTAGAATATCAAAATATCACTAGGTACACATTAGTTGGAGCAAAAAGATGCAAAACTCAGGAAGGAATATTCCTCTATCTCCTAAAAGTTCTATCTTGTTTCACTGAAAACACATCCCCTTTCACCTCTGGTTTAATCTGTATTTTAAATTAGACCATGGAATGTCACCAACACCCTGTGTCTTCAGACACCAGCACCCTAATTGCCCAGACATGAGCACCAGACATGAGCATATCTTGGGCATGATGTCCATGATGTCTCTAGCCTACAAATATAGCTTTTTTTTTTTTTTGGAGACTAGTACAATGGAGATTAGAGAGATAACTGCTTAAAAACTTATTTCCCTCAGGACTTCAGTTTACCAAGATATGCCTACAGCAGTAATCTGCATATACCAGCATTTCCTTGAAATTATTCTGCAAGAATAGTTCTTAAGACTGACAACGGAATACACAAATGAAATATTCTTTGTAAGCATCTGATCTGTTGTACAAATTTTGGCAAAAAAGCAGCCAATGCCAGTGCTATAGCATGTTTAAACATAGATATTACTGAAATGGAGATATAACAGAAAAAGTAATCCTTGTTTATCCGCATCAAGACAAGTCTGCTGAGAATGCTTCATCCAGCTTAAAATATTTTGTGAAAGAATAAATGCTTGACCAAATGTTTCAGCCAGTGTCAAAGCCAAAGGAAGCTTCTTTTGTCATATTAGCTTTCTCTAATAGTTCCTCAGTGACTGGATTACACAAAAATGATAGTGACCTTTTAATATGCAAGAGCACTTTCCCTTAGCGCAAGTTGAAGCCAAAATAACCTCAGGATTTTTCTTAATCATTTCAAAAGTCATAAGGTTTCCAGAAAGATAAGTGCTTCAAGCATCTATGTTGTACCACATTTAATTACTATCTTCACACAACTCTTGTAGCACAGTAGCAGATCACATATATTCAATGTGAAGTTTTGCCAGTTTTTGTAAAACAATTCAGTTATTTCTGGTAATACAGCAGGTTCTTTCATGTCGCATCTGGAGCACTGTGTCCAGTTCTGGGCCCCCAGTACAAGAGGGATGTGGAGTTGCTGGAAAGTCCAGCACAGGGCCACGAGGATGATCAGGGGCCTGGAACATCTGCCCTATGAGGAGAGGCTGAGGGAGCTGGGCTTGTCCAGCCTGAAGAAGAGAAGGCTGAGAGGGGACCTGATCAGTGTCTATAAACACCTCAAGGGAGGCAGTGAAGAGGATAGGGTCAGCCTCTTTTCAGGGGTGGCCACTGACAGAACAAGAGGAAATGGCCACAAATTGAAGCACCAAAAGTTCCCAGGAACTTAAGGAAAATTTTCTTGACAGTGAGGGTGACAGAGCCCTGGAACAGGCTGCCCAGAGAGGTTGTAGAGTCTCCTTCTCTGGAGATCTTCAAGACCTGGATGCCACCGTGTGCCCTATACTCTGGGTGTCCCTGCTGGAGCAGGGGGGTTGGACTAGATGACCTTTACAGCTCCCTTCCAACCTTAGGCATTCTATGATTCTATGTCAACTATGCCTTTACACACAAGTTCTTATTCCCCATTCCCAAACCAAATAAGTTGCCTAACCCAAGAAATGCACACAAAACTAAGCTGTTGTGTAAAACTACTTCTAACATGATTAAAATATGAATTTCTCCACAATTTCACACAGAACTATAGATACATTCTATAGGATAATATATTTTTAAATAGGTATTTTTCTCAAAAAAATTAACTAAACGTTTAAATGACCTGGACTGAGGTACCCAGCGGGACAAATTCTAATGTCTACCCTGATTAGATCTCATTCAGCTAACTTCGGAAGTTAAGCACCCAGCATCCATGTGGACTTCTACATTCTATAAAAGTAACTTAATCTGGAACTGGGTCCTGCCTCAAATCTGTCCCTTTTTGCCTATCAAATTGATAAAAAACTAATCTTCCTTCTATTTAATCCTAAATCCTAATTAGGACAGGATTGCAAACAGTTCTATCAAAGTATATCCAGATGACTCCTAAACATTTTGGAGGGTGATTCCCATATCACAGCCATTTCTCAAAGGACTCAGCAGAGGTGGATTAACCAGACCATGGTTGTACACAATCTGATTTGTAAATGCTTATCTATGTATACAAGTTGAATTTGGAAAAAGACTTGACCCTCTGCAATCTATAGAGGAGTTTCCATGATAAAAGTAGTACTGTGAGACAACCATATCAAGACATAAGACTTTGGTTTTATGTTCTTTGCGATCCATTGCACATTATAGTTACTTCAAATACACAATTAACTTGGAGTAGAAACCAAGCACAACTTCTGAAACTATCTTGTCAAATTGCTTCACAGGGCAGACAATTTAGGCTGTCTAGATTTAGTATGAGATATTAGGCTTCTTAATACTGTCAAGATTTTAGCAAGACAAAAGGTCTCTGAAAAAGTAGGCAACAGAAGCAATTACAGCCTGTTAGGTAGGAGACAAGTTTAACATATCCACATGAGACTGTGGAAAGTCCCTTTGAACAATGAGCAGAAGACCAGTTAAATGCATTTATGTGTTTTCCAGTGGGAACAAAGGTACTTGGATAAAAAGTAAAAAACTCGCTTTTTAACCTGAGGTCCATCAGATTCCTTTCAAAGAAAAGCAGGAAATCTGAGCTTCGGTTCAACAGTTTTCTGCTGCGGTTACCAAGTCACCTTCTAGGGCTGCCAGAGGTAACGATGTCAAGTACGCAGAGGACCTAGCTTTGATCCTGCAAGAGTGTGTGACAAGACAGGTAATGCAACTGACCATGGCAATGAGGGGTTGACCAGATCAGAGCTAGAACTGTCAGACCTCTGCTGAGGCTGTTATGATTTATTCAAAGAGTCAGAGTTAAAGAGGAAGTTCTAGGAAGAAAAAGGTCAAATGCACATTAAAAGAAAGCTTTTATTGAAGCAGTTAACTGCATTAGTCTAAATCTGGCTGAATAAGCAGTGAATTGATAGAAAACAATAACTTGCTAACATAAGTACTTTGCTTGTAATTCTTTAAATATTAAACTAAAAGGTTAATCAGCTTTTCAACCCAATTAAATGCAGCTGTTTTGATTCTGAAAAGAGGTTGTCATTTCTAAAGTTGAAGCAAGTTCAAGACTTCTTTGATGTCCAGGTTCACCAAATTCAACCCCATGGATTACCTCAGTGCTAGTTTGACAGATTTATCAGTTACTGAATGTGGTCAAGTCTAAACAGAAGATCCCTTAACCAACACCAAAAAGACTGTATCCCCTACATAGGAAGTATCTTTCTCCAGGACCATGTACCTATTACTCAAGCTTTAGCAAGGGCTGTTGGCATATAGCAAGCAAGAGGACAATTCATTTGCTAGAGGAATGCCTTTGAATTCAGCATTTATACCCAGACAAGTATTTGCATCATTAGATAGTCTAACACTAACCCCTCTGGCAGGGGGAACAGGTGAGGTCTGGCAAACTACACAGTACAGAAAAGCAGTGTCCTGGAGGCAGAGTTCTTCCACATGAAGCTTAGTTTCAGGTTTTACATTGTGTATTACCTTTTGCTTCAGTTCTGCAGACTGAACATATGCACACTAAAATGCAGAGTGGCTGCAATAGTTTCATATCTACCTGTTACAGAGTGGGTAAGCATTCCTAATTTGAGTCCTTCTCTAAACCTGACAGCAAAAAGATTAATTACAGCATACAAAAGGCTTTCAGAGATCTCTTATGTACAGGCAATTCAAGTCAGATACTCAACAGTCTATACAGTAATCCAGGATAAGGCAATCCATTTGCCATGCTGAAGCTGCATCACTGTCTTAACTTCCCTTCTTTATGATTCTGTACATATAATGTTTGGATATCATTCCTTACAGTCACTAAAGTGGAATTGTGAATTTGAAGCCAAGCAGATGCCCTCATGTAAGCACACAGGCTCACAGAAACTCATGGAAGCAACTTCTCCAGAAATTTTGAAGCCTGTCTGTAAGGCAATCCAGCACAGCCTATGTAGAAAACACAGATGGCACGAAGAAACTTATTTAGAAGAGATTCAGTGAAAGGCAACAAATAACTGAGTTTCTTCGCTCCATAGAGACAAAAGCAGCCTTGAAGTTTCCAGTTGGAAAAGCCATTCAAACAAATAAAAAAGATTATTCTGATTTTACAGTATTATCTCTTCATAAAATTTGGTTAGAGTTCCACTGTCTATTGAATGCTGAATAAATGCTTCCATGTAGCAATTTTTTATTCCTGTGTAACAGCTGGCAGAAAAGAAACATTAAGGATTCACAATCGCCGAAAATATTAACAAAGCAGTCCCTACTTTTTCTACAATAGACTACATAATTGAGTAATACAGGTAAACTTAATTCAATATTGCAACACAGACTAATCTTTTGAAGGACTGAACAGAGAAAAAATAATGAACCCATTTTCTAGTGGTGCACTTTAAAGTGTACTTTTTCCTACAATCAAAAGTGTCAGAGCACAGCACTTCAGGCAACTCAAATATAATTCATTGCTTTTGCTATTATGAAGGTCCTCGTTTGGAAGAGAATTTATTTTTAGTTATCCAAAAAATATGACTTATCATTTGTTCTCAAAATACTGTTTTGTATGACTGAAAACACTCCTGTTCATTTATTCTAACAAGAAGCTTTCCTACTATAGAGTTCACTTGTGTCATGACAAAAAGAAATGTTACTAAATACTACTTTGAGCAGAGAACTAGGCAATTCCCTCTACCCTTTGTTAGTGGAGAATAACCTGTCTGAGCAGTCCAATATTAAATGTAAAACAAATATCTATGAAGTAGAGAGAAGAGATCCTAGTTTTCCAAGTAACACAAAATTTAACATTGTAGAGAAAAATGGAATTTGAGACATGTAGGCCCAGATTGCAAACAGTATTTAGCCATATCATTCTCATTTTAAATGGTAATTTTTAAAATTACTTCAAGATAGGTGGTTTCTTGGAACATATTTTCAACATAGCAGTCATTTATGTTTTGTTATATAAAATAGAAAGATGATATTTCTTTGAGGACAAGTGATAAGAATATTACTTCTAACAAAAACAATTTGTATTTTATAAAAACAGTTCCATAAGCATGTCTATGGAACAGACCAAAGGATAACATTAGTAGCATTAATACTTTTAAATGTAAGAAACTTCTCTAATATCCTAACTAGATAACTATTCCTTGAAAGTACTTAGATATATAAAGTATAAAAGGTAGACTTACCTTAGGAAATTGCTTTACTGGAATCAAAACTTTTTGTCCCAACTTCATATTTTTATTGATGACTACATCAATATATTTTTCTTCTTCCTTCCCTTCCCCCTTTTGGAATTTTTCAATTTCTGGTCAAGAAAAAGAAAAGCATATTATTTTCTCAGCTTAAGACAATCTAAAAGCTGTCTTTCCAAAAAAGAACCGGATGATTTAAAAAAAAAAATCACTTTTAAATTAATGCATTACAGTATAATAGCATTAGATAGAGGTCCAAGGAATAAGCCATGCTTACTGTATACTTAGGAGCAAATGTCAATTCAATCTCTGAAAATATCACAAACACTATTAAGCACATAAACCATATCCCAAAATCTAGGATTAGTGCTGTAGCACTGATCACATCATTAGGAGTGATATTTAAGAAGTCCCAACCTAGACCTCATGATACTACACATTCCCATGTGTACACACAAAAGTCATTTTCATTATAGTTGTCACCTGTGCTAATGAAAACAGTGCAGACCACAGTGCACAGGTGGGGGAAGGCAAGGAGCTCACAAGGAGATTGAAAATGAAGCATCTGTTGAACTATTCTACACCTGACTGCAGCACATTAAACACATGTTATCACAGGACTATCAAAATACAACCATGTACAGAATTGCTACAAAAGGTCTTTTAGACTAATAAACTCTTGTCCCTTCCCCAGGGATCTTAATAGCTTGCTAGTGAAATTTAACTTAAAAACCAAAAACATACAAAATACCCCTGGAGCTTCACTTGAGCTTCACTTCTTGACCAGGAAAGTTAGTGACAGTTTTTTTTTTTTTTTTTTTTAAACNTTCTTGACCAGGAAAGTCAGTGACAGTTTTTTTTTTTTTTTTAAACACAGAAAGAAGAAAGCATCCTCTAGGTAATTCGTTAGAAGGAAAATTAGTTTTGAAATGGCCTTTCTTCCCTAATGAAAAATAGAAGGAACAATGGCTAGTAAACCAATATATTTCTTCCCATAAAAAATGCAACATTGACAGTTTAGCTTAATGAATTAGTTCCTTCCCACATACCACCACAGAAAAGTATAGCACTAAGATCCTTTCCTATAGCTGGAACAAGTTCCCTTTCTCCTTATACTCTCAACTTACTAGCATGGAATAGGAAATAAATATTTTTGGCCAAGTTAATGCCTTAACTAAAAAAAAAAAAAAAAAAATCAAGTAGTAAACCTGAATTCACCAACTAACCTGAATACTTCTGGAAAAAGTCTTCTGCTCTTATGCTTTCAAATGATTTTAAGTTCCTAAAAAGTTTTGGGGTGATATGGATTCTATGAATACATAAATTTAGAAATAAAATCTACAAGGTTCATATTCTATAAGACAACTTTTTCCTAAAGCATCCTTTATGCTTAGCATGCTCAGAAAAAGCTTAAGTTGCTCAGTGCAAAGACCCATACACTGAAAACAGCTATTTCGGGAACGTTATTTTAACACATAAACACCTATAAAGCATACTGCACATGTTTATGTAGATGTCACTTATATATCAGTGTTACAGTCAACTAGACAGATGAAGTTTTGAAATTCCTTAACAGATGAAATTAAGATTGAGTTTATCCTACTCTAGAAAGCAGATGCTTGATACTGCACCTGAAAGCACTATTCAAAAATTGATTGCAGTAATCTGAAATACCCTGTTAATATCCCTACACCCTGACAAGGGTGGTTATGATGAAGCTGGGTATTTAAGGTGTGATATTTATGAGAACACACATAAATGATACATATTTTAATGTTGTGTTTATGCATATTTTGAAGTCAATTCATCTGCATAAATAGAAATAACTGAGATCCATTCTTAGCATTTTAAGCAATCTTGTATCCCAAACTATACAATATATTAAAATCAAAAAAATGCATCATACTTTAAGGATAAACAAATGTCATTACAACAGTTTAAGTTGCTTCATTTAGTATTATGCCTAATATATGTTAGGATTAGAATTCACTCAGAAGAGCAGAAATATCCAGCATAGTTTGACTCATTTCAGGGAGATTTCTAAAACTCAAAACTGAGTGAAACTAAGCATTGATGTTCTGGTAGTTAGGCTGACATAAGTTTGACTTATTTAAGTTATTTCATAGTAATTTTAATTAGCGTAATTTAAAATTACTGTTAGAGAAACTTGTTAAAACATACAACAGATCATCTAGATTTAGAAAATGCAAGTTCACCTTTTTCATCAACAGTAAAGCTAAAATTTTCTCCAACTGAGGCATGTGGTCTTGCCCAAGAGCAACACCCCATAACCTGGATTTACAAACAGTGGCTTGAAGATCTTCACAGGAAATTAAAAGTATTAAAAAAATTGAAAGCAAGAGTATCCATTCGGGAACACTGAGGTCTAGAACTTGTCATGGTTCAAACATTCAGAAAGCCACAAAATCTCTAATGATACCAACTGTAAAGTTCCTTGGAGGAGCCAGCTGCATAAGTTTCTCTAGAGATCAATAGAGTTAAATTTTCTGAATATTTTAGCTTACTTAGTAAAATGTTATCTGAACTACATATTTGAAGGACTAAGTCACATCTTGATCAATTCCTCATACCTTCATGAATCATTTTAAGTATTTTGATTTATTTGCATTAATACTTATGACTATACAATATTAAAAATGCAAATAAACTAGAGGCTTTTCAATGAATATGAAATAAAACTGGGCATTAGACAAAAGAATGGCAAAACTAATTTGATATTTACCTTTCAGGTACATCAAGGTTTGGTAGTTAGAGAAAAATCATGCCAGATCACTCAAACCCAATCAGATTCAAGGTCAAGTAAATAGGAAGATTTGCCTTTTCCTAATCCTTAGATTACACACCATACTGCTTAGCTATATAAAGTGATGACATTTCGTAGATCACAAATAGGAAACGAACACACGATTAAGCTTCACATAATGCTAGGGATTAAAATCTCATGTTCTCCAACCAAGGATGCAGCTACTGCTGTAGCGCAGGAATTTAGCTCAATGAAGTAATAATTGCATGGATTTTTTTTTTGTTTGATTTTAATCATAGTAGAGAGGTCGAAGCAATGATTATTTCTCAGTTAATCTACCAAATAATGTTGGTAGATCCATCAGATAATGACAAAGTAGAATTGTTTCACTTTAATCTCAAGGTAGAATTAATCTTCCTATGGTAGAATGACATGCCAGGAATCCCAAATACCTCTGCTAAAACAGTATAAATACTTGTATTTATCCAGAATTTAGCAATGTTTCATGCTCATCATTGTAAATCAATATAATCTGTGCAGAACCAAATGCACAATTCAAAAACAAAAATGTTTGTGCTTGTCATTTAGAAGCTCCTTTACCAAGTATTTCATAAAACTATCACCAATGCTTTCCAGCAAATAACATTTATAAAACAAGACCCAAAACAAGTCAGGTATGTTTGTCCACAAGTCGCTGAAAACATTTTACACCATTTCTTCTTAGATTCAATAATTCATTCAGAAAATCTTCTGAATTAACATAATGATAAAAGTTATCACTTTAAGGGTTTTTCTACTTTAGATGGAATAGTAAATGAAGAACCCAAGGCTTTACTTTTGAGACATCTACACAATTGTGGTTTCAGAAAAAGAGGACATCACCAGGCTCTTTAGAAACTTAATTAGAAGTTGTAATAAATTCTACACTCATTTTAGAAGTAAAAATACTGTAAGAAAGTTGTCCTTCATGAACGTTCCTAAATGCTCCTAAATGATAGGAGACTGAAGTTATATAGTTATCCCCAAAATCCCTTCAGTGATATTGCTACTGTTTTATGATGTTAATGTTTTATTAGGTAATTCCATTTTTTAACCTTTACTTTTCTTAAAGATTTAACCTTAAGATGTTAAGGTTTCAGCACTTCATAAGGCAGTAGTCAACCTAGCATTTAACACAGTAGTCAACCTACTATGTTATAAGAAAGTGCTCAAATATGGCCCAGTAACAGGAGAATTTCTCAGTAAATTCTCAAGACTTCACAACATTATTAGATACAAATGTCTTCTGTTCAGAACATCAAATTAAAGGCTGAAGTATCATTAAATGCTTTCCATTGTGTTTTCTATTTCCTTGCGTCTCAACAAATATTCGCTCCAAGCTCTGTTACTACCTCTACCCACACACCTTTGTGCAATAAATTTTACTAAACTCCATCTTCCCTCAGCCAACCTTTGGACAATTTAAAAATATGCAGTAACAATAAGCCTGTGCTCTACTGTAAATCCTAATACTGAACTGTAAAAATGAGTACAGTAAGAATATGAATAGCTTTTGAGCAGAGGAATTTAACAAATGCATGATATTATACATATTGAATTCAAGTTGTTCTCTGCTACCCTAATTTTGTAGGAATATCCAACAATTAACTTGAATTTGCAAAATGAGGAGTCCATGCTAGAACCATGCTGCAAAGCACAGCATACTCTAATATAACATCCCTGTTGAAAGACTTTCACTGACCTTGATGTGAATTGCATTGTAAATTCTATTTTACAGTCCAAATGCTAGTGTCTGTATTGGTCTGAAGATTTAGACACCAATGTGGTAAATATTCTCAATAATCTTTAAACAATACAAAACTGAACACCTATTATATTCAAATTAAGAATGACAACACCAAAATCTGTTAGCCTAATATTAGCAACAGAATAGAGTGATACAGCAGGAATTGTCAGAACAGAATAACACATATATACAGCTGTTCAGGCACATGCAAAAAAAACACTGACTTCATTTTAAAAAAAGCACCAATATACCCACCCCCTTCCACTGTATAGAAACAGTTTTGAACTCCTATTTGTGTAAAAGTGCCTCAACTTCCCATATGCTTTAGCAACTGTTAACAATTTTCTTTAAATGTACATTTTTAAATAGCAAGTTTAGGATCAAACCAATTGCAAAAAGACAACTAATTTGTTTTATATCTTGAAAAAGCAAGTTTTCAACTTAATGCTGAAATGGGATAAACAGTACTTGATGTTCCACACTAAAAATACTTCAAAACATGGATGCTGCATCTTCTAAGGAAGGAAAGAGTCACTGGATTTATGCTCCTTGCTACTTCAAAAACACCTAATCCTGTCACTTGCAATACTGGAAAGATAGTGTTGGCTTTTGTAGATTAATAGTCTACAGTGCTTTGAGCAGGGGATTGGACCTCCTGAGGTTCCTTCTCTACCATCCTATGAATCTTCCCCCACAAGTGGAAGGTATTTGATAATAGCTCCTGCTGTCTTGAATCATCAGCTGTGTAATATAGATAGAGCAGTTATCTCTTTGCAGACGCTTTTTGGTGTTGTTACATGGCAGCATAAGTAGTCTCCAAACAATTATGGCAAACAACAAAGTTCAAAAATTCCCAATAACTATTTATTCTCTATTATTTAATAAACACAGTAATCTTTGTAATTGCATGAGCAATTTCTAGGGTCATACACCTACATCTACTTTAAAGCAGTAGCAAATATATTTCTCTATAAGTCAACCTTGAAGGAGTAGTAAGTGTCTTTTTGAAGCGCACCATGGATATGAAATAAAAGCATTAAAAAAACAGAACAAAATGCACTAGGCTACATTAGTGAGAAGGGACATCACTTTTCCATTACAATAGTTTGTAGTTTAATTCCTTTATTCAATTCCTATTACAATATACATTAAAGACAGCATGGTATATCTCAAACTGACATATTAAACAGTTTTTAATCTAAAAGTTACAGGCTTGTGTTGCATCAAAATAGATATTACACAAATGCTCTTTACTAGCTTAACTAGTAAGTCACTTTATAATTAACTACTAAGTAGTTACTATAGTAACCAGTAGTCTAGTAGTTACTCGTGTAGTAACTATAGTACAGTCTACAGTAGTAAAAATGGCATTAAACATACAAAAGAAAAAACACTAGGACAGCTTAATATAAAAAAGATCAGACAAGTAAATTTTTAAATGACAGTTTTCACCCTATGAATTAACAGTAGTCCTGTGCGAGATTATGCTCTAGAATGGAGGCAGGTTGTAACAAAACAGATTCCAGAGTTACCTTACTAAAACCAAACTGTGAATTCAAGGTTTTACCAATACAAGTATCATCAGCTACATCTTAGCACAGACAATATTTACTAATGTTTAGAAGTTTGAGTCAGAATGAAAGCAAAAAGATGAAAAGCAAGATACATAATGAAGAGTAAGAATAGCAAAACCATCTCCTTCCTAAAATATACCACAAAAGCATCACTGAACTTCAAACACTAACAGTCCTGAACACAAGGCCTGAAGAGGGCCTAAGGGTTAAGTTACATTTCTTTAGATTAAAGGACTACTTAGATATCCTGCAAGAAACCAGGTCTCTCACAATTATCCAACTCTGGAGAACAACTAAGGCTTCACCAACTTGAATTAAGACTTTGGTTGGGTGAAATAATCCAAAAAAGGAGTTTTGTCCAGATTATATGAAAAGTAGCATTCATAAGAGTAAAGATGGTGATCTCCCATTTATCCTGCTGACATCACACAGACTGTGAGACATTATGATCTACCTTTTCTATAAAAAAGGCAAAAGAATATTAATTCTGTATTTTTCCACTAGATGAAGAAATATACCAAGTAACATTTTTCCCTAGGGACAAATTGCAAGAATATTACAGGACTTTTACTAAAACAAAGGGGGCCCAATTAAATCGGGGAATTTAAAATTATTAAATAATTAAATATTTAATTCCAGTTTGACTGGTTTGCTACATTGGTTTTGCTAGATAGTCAGTAAAACTTAAAGGTCCTCCCTCAAATAAAAGTATAAATGTCCTATCCTGTAGGTAGTATCAAAGATATAGATGGATAGTTCAAACTCATTCCTTATATTTTCATATTTCACAGGTCAGTAACATTGGACACTGGTTCTTAACTCAAACCAAATATTTCTAGACTAAAGTCATTTAATTGTTGCAGGAAGTAAGGTTCAATAAAAAAAGCTGTCCAGCGAGACTAGACTGCAAGAACAAGAGGGAAGAGTCCAGGTTAAGTCATCCTTATTTTTAAGGATATTTGTCCTCATCTCCTTCCTTTCAGAAGGAATATTTGAACTGTTAAAGCTAGAGACTAATTTCACAAAGTTGTTTTACCTCCACACACTACATTTTCTACATCAGAGCATTTCAAACATGCAGCTTTCAGTACTATCAAAAGTTCTTAAGTATTAAGTGATACTGCATTGGGAAAGCAAGGAAAAACAGAGTATAATAAGCATACTCAAATGCAAACAGAGCCTTATACAGCAAAGTTGTGTTGACTGTTCTAATACAGTTTATGAAGTTGCTTTAAACATCAGCCTAAAGTAAATCCATCAAAAAGCAGCCTATGCAAGCATGATAATTGGCTGTAAAGCAGTTTCAGATACATAATGCAAATGTAGATCTGTAACTTTTCATTTTCAAAGGGGCTTCATTTTATATAAGGCTTAAGGCTTAGACAAAATGATTTTAATATTTTGCATTAAGGGCCTTAAACACTGTTTTTCTGCCTTGCCAAATCACAAACACCATCATATATCTTATTCAAGTTTTTCACTAACAAGTCAGTGCACATATCTTCCTCATTCAAGGCATATAGCACTATTTATACCATAAACTTAGTGAGATACTTTTGTAACAGACTGGCTCAGTATTACAAGCCAATTATTTCAAGTCACTCAGTGTATTGGCAAAGGCTTCATAAGCTGGGATATGGGTTCAAATAAATATCATGCACAATACTGGAACAGAATACCTATACTACCAAAACACATCTTACTAGGATTTCCATCAAGTACAACATTATGAGGACATGCATATGTTTTGCTATTTATTATATAACATACAAGTTAAGCAGCTCTTTACCTAGCTCTATGAAAGATTGATATAGCTATCAAGAACAAGCAGAATTGTCTTCCCCTATTTGTCAAAGAAATAAACAAAAAAAATCTACACATACAGCTTCAGTAAGCTTGGAGCTTTCTCAGCACCCTTCATACCAAGTGACATCCTCAAGTGTCAAGAGTGCTGAAAAGCCACTCTATTTTGAAAGGTCATGGAAGTCAGGACAGGTTCCTGAGGACTAGAAGAAAGTAAACATCACTATATTTAAGAAGAGCAAGATTGAGAATGAAGGGAGCTACAGGAAACCACTTACCTCAGAGTCCAGGAAGGCAATAGACCATATCCTTGGGAAGCCATTCCCAAACATGATGTGATCAGTGTGTCAGCACAGATTTGTGAAGGGAAGAACTAGCCTGAGAGTTTTCTTTTCATCAGCTTTCTATAACAAAATGACTCATTCAGTAGATGAGCAGAGTGCAGTGGATGTTGTTTATCTGAACTTCAGTAAGGCTTTGACTGCTTCCTCAATACCCTTAGGCTGAGTAGACTTCCCAGCTCAAAGGGTTGCAATCAACACATTAAGTCCAGTTGGAGGCCACCACTAGTGGTGTTCCCCAGCAGTACATACAGGAGCAGATACTGTTTAGCAACTTCATTATGACCACTATGATCATTAATGAATGAAGGTCATGAAGGAATGAATGAAAGACATGGACANGTGATCATTAATGAATGAAGGTCATGAATGAATGAAGGAATGAATGAAAGACATGGACATATTGGAGCAAACCCAGCAAAGGGAAACAATGATAGGTGAAAGGAACATCTGGGATTGCATAACCTGGAGAAGGCAGCTCAGTAGGACTTTCATCAATATGCATAAATATAACAGACAACTGACAAAATTCTTGTCAGTGGTACCTAGTGAAAGACCACGATGCAATGGGCACAATATGAAACACAGGAAATCCCACATAAACGCTGAATTTACTGAAAGGGTGGCAAGCACTAGAACAGATTGTCCAAGGATTATCAAGACAAAGCTTGACCAGATACGGTCCTTAGCAACCTACTCAGACCCAGCTTTGCACAGGCAGATTGGACTCCAGAGATCCCTTTCAACCTCAGTGATTCTACAGAACTAAAAACATCTGAAATTGAAGATTCTCTGTTCAGATTGAAGTACTTTATCACACATTTTATTACAGAATCACAGAATGGTTAAGGCCAGAAGAGACCTTTAGACATTTAGCCCACCCTCCCCGTTCCAGCAGGGACTCCTAGAGCACAGAGAAGAGTTTGGCCTCATCCTCCCTACATTCACCCCTCAGGTACCTGCACATGTTGACCAAATCTCTATTATTAGTTAGCAAATTTCTTAAATATTTGATTCAGCTTTCCTCCATCTTACAAAATCACGAAGTGCTATTTTACATTTACAAAGTTAACATGAAAGAAAGAAGTTAACACACAAGAAAAGTGGTTTGTTAAAGTACTGAGATGTTCAGCTTCTATCACAAAAGTGTGTACAGATATCAAATATGGTAGGATATAGGACACATTTATATGAAATTCCAGCTAAATAAAACTCACCCTTATGTAAGACAGGGGTTAATGTGCATTTAGTGCACTGAAATAACTTATTTGTACTTGCAAAAGATTAAGTGTTGTTTCTATAGCAACTTGCAAGAATCTGACCTTAGGGGTCTCATTTTCCTGTTCTGGCTGTAGAAAAGAAGAGACTTCTGGAACAGAGTTGATACCCATGTCTGGGAATTTAGCTTGGGATTTTCTTCATTCTAAAATATATTTTTGAAAAAAGATTTTCAGCAGTATTAACATCTCCATCCTTGGAGATATTCAAAACTCAGAAATTCTGAGCAACCCGCTCTTGACACTGCCCCGAGTAGGAAGGTTTAGATTAGGCAATTTCTACAGATCTTGTCCAACCTCAATCAGTCTGTGATTCTGCAGAGAAGTATTCATCACATCACTATCTACAAAGGTAAAATTCTCCAAATGAAAACAGGAACAAATTGCTTTTAACTGTCAAAACAAGCAACGACAATAAGCAACTATCACATACTGAAGTTTCAGCAAGGTGCTCAATTCCTGAGAATTGGCATAATCTTGCAGGGGTTTTAAAAATTTTAAAAGGAAGATTTATGTTACATTTTCTTTTGATAAAACTAGTCTTACCAATTTCCATTCTGTCACCATCTCAAGAATTGATTCTCATAACATCTTGCCATTAATCTTCTAAGATAACAGCAATATACTTTTGAAGCACTAGCTAAATGGTTAATGAACAAGAATGCACCCTGAGAAAAACAAAAACAGCATCCACTAAATCTAGCATAACCACTACCTGCAATCATAATAGCCAAACACTGAGTTTGCTTAGTGTTTGCCATCTCAAACATTTCATTGTAGTTATGTCTAATTCTGTACTGAACATTTCATCCAACAGAACATCTTACCACCTTGAGTAATCTACCCCAATGCTTGACTGTCCTCAGGGTGAAGAGTATATGAAGGATGACTCAACTCAGAAGAATGTGCTATACAGATTTCCTTGTTGGTTAATAACACTTATGAAGTGATACAAGCATTTCAGAAGGCATTCTAAATGCTAAGCTTGTTTACAAGATTATGTTAACTTCCATATATAGCAGAAAGTAAGGAGAGCTGCTGTATACTTCCAGCAGTTCAGTTCCAGCAATGCCTCAGCCTTTATTTATCTTTAGGTCCTTTATTTACATGTGTCCTGCAAATGTAAATAAATAGGTTACATCTTTAAATTCTAATGCATCAAACTATTCTAATCTTAGTGTGGATTACATGAGCATACAGTGAGGTAGACTGCAAATTGGCTGAGTTGCAGAACTCAGAGGGTTGTATCAGTCAGATTCCAGCTGTAGGATGGTAGACCCAGAGTCCCAGCAGAACCCAGTAGGTCCTGCAGGTAGATCCCAGTACTGGATCCAGGCTTGTTCAACTTGGAAGCAGGGACAGAGTATAGCCTCAGCAAGGTTACTGATGATAAAAAACTGGGCGGAGTGGCTGATACACCAGAAGACTGTGCTGCCATTCAGAGGGACCTGGACAGGCTGGCAAGTCGGGCAGGAAGCTCATGAAGTTCAACAAAGGCAAGTACAGGGTCCTGCACCTTGGGAGCAATAGCCCCAGGCACCAGGACAAGCTGGATGACAAGCTGCTGGAAAGCAGCTCTGTAGAGGAGGTCTTGAGCATCCTCCTAGTAAACAAGTTGAACAGAAGTCAGCAATGTGCCCTTGTGGTCAAGGCAGTAAATGGTCTCCTGGGTTGCACTAAGAAGAGCTACAAAGATGATGAGGAGCTGGAACATCTGTCCTGTATGATGAGAGGCTGGTGCTGTTCAGCCTAAAATAAGAGAAGGCTGAGAATTCATCTTACCAGTGAAGATAAAACCCTTAAAGGAAGGGGTCAGACTCTTCAGTGGTGGCCAGGGATAGGACAAGAGGCAATAGCCACAAACTTAAGCACAAACACACAAACCTCTTAACTGTGACAGTGACAGCACTGGCAGAGATTCCCCAGAGAGACTGTGGAGTTTCCTTCTTTGGAGATATTTAAACTTGAACACGATCCTGTGCAAAGTGCTCTAGGTGACCCTGCTTGTGCAGAGGGTTGAACTAGATGATCCCCAAAGGTCCCTTTCAACCTCAAACATTCTGTGGAATAGTTCAACCAGTGAGGTGTACCTACATCAAAAGTAAGAACAAAAACAAAGTTCACTACTGACTTGAGATATCACCAGTGCTGGGATAAACACAGCAGCTATCATCAACCACACACCCCTGCCTGCCTATCTCAGCTACCTTCGCAATCACATTCTGCTGCTTCAGAGCATTTTTTTTTGCTGCTGAGGCACAAGAAGAGAGGGGTCAATAAGTCTAGCTTCAATAATGTTTACATTTGCTTTTAGATGGGAACATTTGATTCTTTTCTAACACATAGAATAAGGAAAAAAGCTAAATTATCTTCTAGATGTGGCAGCAGGGAAAGCAGTTGCTTTTATAAAAACACCCAGGGGGCTGCCCTAAAAGAGTAGAGTTGTGGGTCCAGCAGATAAAGAAACAAGAAGCAAAAACTGCTTAAGTGGATTATTGTGCCACTCGTAAGCTTCACATCTCACTTTCCTACCTTGATTCATTGACTGAATTTTACAGTAAGTGCAGGAATGACTTCATCTAGTTCAAAAAGAATAACTACTAAAATGCTTGAGTGTGTGCTGCTTAATATACACCTAGGAAACACAGGTACTTAACAGAAACTGACTGTCCATTTAATATTAAAATTGGAAAGAACATTAAATGCAGAAAGTTAGCAAATTCTCTGTGCATATTTTTACCTCAATGGCTTGAGGAAAAGACTATCAAGTTTCTGACATGCAGGTTTAAAGGCAGTGGTCACAGTGCATTTCATACAGCAAGAAAGTAAAAGCTATGTCAGGAGGCGTCATCACTGAATGAAGGAATTTCATTCTCAATTGTTTTCCACTAGCCATTTTTGAAACAAATTGGAATTTAATTTAACAGTTTATTATTCCAATTTACTATAGCTATATCTTAAACTAAAATACACGGCACCTACATTATCAAAAGGACCAAAGACAGAGCGTGTGTTTTCTACTTTTCATTAAATTCATATAGCTGCTACTTTACCTTTCTTGCATAATAACTAGAAATTGGCAGTACCTCTTGACAAGAGGCAAGGGATTAACTATGTAGCTGGCCAGGAGCATCTATTCTCTTTAATCTATTCTTCTGAAGGAGCCATCTGCTCTCATTTCTTCATGTTGTGCTCCAGCTTAAAAGTACTTTCACCATTCTGTTCGTATTTCAATTAGTTACATGTAATTTTCCCCATCTCAGGATAACTGTCTTGAGGATGAAATGCTGTAAGGTGAAGAGGGAAAGGGGTTATTACCAAAAGCTGATTGACTATAATTTTTTACAGCTCAAATAGCTAATTAGCCATCAATAAAATGAAAGGAAAATAACCTACTCTAGCATTTGTTTTATTACAACACAGCTTGACACTTATTACTGACAACTACACAGCCATGTTTTAAGGTGTTGAATCAGAATGGAAAATGGACTATACTGTTTTTTTGTAATCTCGGCATTTGGCACTTTTCAGATGGCTGCACACAAAAGCATCAAATCTCTGCTTTGGTAACAGCCCCAAAAATCTTCCAAATAAGTGCTCAAAAGACCTTAGACAAGTGCTGACAAGAGAACTACATTAGGGCCATTTACACAGACTTATGAATAATGAATAGTTATTTCTGAAAAAAGTTTGCTCAACTAGAGACTGGTGTTCTAGCCAAATATCACTAGCATGATATGGTCAGGGCAAGCAAAGGATTCTAAAAGGCTAGACAAAATGAGGCTACTTTAGCTCAATTATATCCATCTATTTCAGTTTTTCCAAAACAAAGACCAAGCAGGAAACTCCAAATCAAGTTCCTGGATAAGTCAATCAGCTAACTTCCATATCTTCAAGCAAGCCAACATATCAGATAACCTTTAGCCTAGACAACTAGCCATGGAGAGGAGCCAAGTCTTGGTCATTGCTTTGAGCACATTGACCAAAATTAGTGTGCATAAGGACCTACTAGTTTCTCACAGGCAAGAAATACGCTGCTAACAATGCTGAACATGCCACTAAATTAAGTCTAAAGTATGATCTACAGGCCTCTTTCCATGCAGTAGAGATTAATTAATAGCATGTTTTGCTTGAGTTCAAGAAGATCCTCAGTGCATAGTCACCTACTTTCCACTTACATTAATGACATAGTGGGACTTTAGCTCTACATTCAACTAGATAAAAAGTTTAGTCTTCCAAATAGCACCTGTTACTTCAGAAGACCTGTTTACAGATGCACTTACAGAATTCACAAGTGAGTCAATAGATAAATGGGAAGTGCAGGGAATCTTCCCTAATATTAATTGCCTGATAAAATGCAAGATTAAGACATCTTAGCATTTTGGGTTTTTTTTTAATTTAAGTTTTTAAATATTAATAATTTTATTTTTTTTTTAAATTACAAGGCACAGAGGCAATCCTGTGATGTGCCAAAGACGCAAGCAGAGCTAATTTCAAATAGGTAGTTACCAATTTAAACCTTTTCAGCTGGAGCAGCAGCTTTTCATATTCACACAGTACACCTACAAGTAGTGTTTAAAAAAGCCTGTAAATATAGAAATGGATAATCTAAAGACTTCAGTATTTTTGCCCCCCCAAGAGGGACTTATTTATGGCACTGACCAAACACTGACAACCACAGGAGTCTCATAGGGTTCCTGCAAGAGCAGCTCCCTGGTTCCCTTGCAGGGGGGAACATCAGGGCCCTGCAGTCTCCCCTCCTCAGGGTGCATCCTCAGACCACACTGACCAGTTCTGGTCTCTGAGTTCAGTAGATGATTTTTAGATTGAATATCGGCTCCCCCTGCTGGCACATTTTCAGTATTAGTTAAGAGGCTGGCATGCACCCGAAGACAGGGTTTTTTTAATAAAGCATCCAAAAGACCCATCTAGCAAGCACTTCAGAAAAATGAAAACAAAAAACACACTGATAGATCTAAATTCTTGGCAGAGATAAATATTCACAAAGCACTCTTGGTAAGTTAAGTTTCTAAAAAGTCAGCATTAAGATTCTATTGCTATCCTGCAAGAAATGTCACAGTGAAAGAGTTGTCCTTTCCAAGGTGTATCCAGATTACCATTTAATAATTACTATAGATCTCCAGACAAGCTTGCAAAACAAAATAAGGTTGGGAGAAATCTTAAAAAGGTATCTTATTTAACCTCTTCTTGATAGATTACTATAGTCGTCATTTCTGACATTTTCTTTACATTGTCTTAACAGACTCTGAGGATGCCAAATAGCATTGTCTGCAGAAGATAAAATAGCTTAGACTTTAAAAACAGTTTTGCTGCATTCCATTATGAAGCAGGCTAATAAAAACCTAATCATTTTTCCTGATCATAGATGCAGCGTAACACAAAGGTCAAGGATGTTTGATAAATTAAGAGAATCTTTAAGGCCAAGTTGTATTACAATGTGCTGAAAAACAAATTGGATTACCTACTTCCTTTCTAATCTTAATCTAGTGCAAAGAAGTCACATTTGACCTTTCAGGTTCATACTGAAATTCATTAAGACAATCCTAGAAAAGACACTGTTAACTAGGACTAAATGTATAACTTTAACATATCTGTTATAGACCATCTTAAGAAACACAGATGAGGAGAAATTCTCATACATCACATGATTTTTAAAAAAGCACCTCTACCTAGCTCTGAAATTTTGCAAAACCTCATATAAAGGCATAAAAACTCAAAACAGCCATTACATTCCTGATGAAATTAGGTCATCTTACTCCCAGAATGAAGGCAAGATCAAATACTGATCATGAGAGTCATTGAAAATCATTAAAGTTTGAGCTGCCAAGGCTATACAGATGGATTAATAACACTTTACCCAAAAAGATAAAAATATAATTTGAACCACCAAAGTTAGGAATATACAAAGCAATGAAATATAACAAAGTGATGACAACCAAGTTCCACAATAATGTTTTGATATTTTCACTCTTCACAAATTCTACCATTTGACATTAGATTGAAGGGGGGGCAGATTGGAGAGAGGTGAATTAAAATATTTGTTCACTTTGCTAATTTACTCCGTAGAGCTGTATCACTTAAGCCTGTGAGGTAATATATCATCTCCTCATCCTTCTGCTAGGAAGCTGAAAATGAGCAAAAACTAGATACGAACACAGAGATAGTCAGTGTCTAATGGTTAAGGAGCTTGGTGAGCTGGAACTGGGCTGCTGCCATCAGAAATGCATCATTCTTATACAGATGTCAGTAGTGCTGCTTCCCAGCCACCTCCGGTTGTCCCTAAAGACAGCAACTAGGGTACAAATCAGAAGTCAATAACAAAGGCTACTACTGCAGCTGATACAGGTCTGAGCTCTCACTGCATCGAGACCAGTCCTTCAGCATCTCTCAAACACTATCACTTATTTCTAGAAATCAGAAAATACCTAAAACTTGTTTTCCAGAGAAGTGTTAGTGCAGTTAGATGATTAGAGGCAGAGACTTCAGGTGTATTTACTCTCCAAAGATGTAACAGTGAATGCAGCAGGACATTCAGCATCAGATCAACTACAGCCACCTTCTGTCTCCACTTCATTCTAGATCTTTACTTGCTAAATGCATTAAAAAACTCTTCTAGTAATCAAAAGTCAAAAATTTCTAAGTAATTTAAAATTCACACAAACTGAAACACAAATTGAAAAATCCTGTCACTACATTATGCCTAGATGTGCACAGTGGAAGTTATAATCCAAGAGAACATTTGATATTTACGGAAAGAACAGCAAGTTTTACTGAAATTTCTGATCACTGGGACTAAGTATTTTGAGATTAAATTCCTCCCTCAAAATTTGCCTATAAAGAATCCTTCTACATGGGAGTTATTTCCCAGCAATGAGTATTAAACTGGCATATTTGTTACCTTGCAACTTTGTTCCTATCAAGCTGTTAGCCAAAGCCAAAAGCCAGATAAATACATCAAATAAGAAATGGAAGGCAGCAAGCAGTATAACAGCAACTGGAAATGGACAATAGGAAGGAAATTCATTTAACTTCCATGTGTCTTTAATTTTTACTTGACAAAGATGAGATGATATGATAAAAGATAACACCAGTACAGACTAAACAGGAAGAGAACAATAAGGGATAAATTTGAAAAAGTTGAGTTCTAGCAAAGGAATATTTTCAGATGGGATGAATACAAGAGTAAAGGAGGCACTGCATAGCTGTCAGGACACTCAAAATATAGCTCTTAGTTGATGACACAAATGCTGCTTCCTTCCACCTCTCCAGTTGCTACTCTTCAATTCACTCCTTGTACTGAAAATGTAATCTGCACCTACTGTGCACCCCATTGCATTGACAGCTTCCTGTAAAGAGCCTAGCAATCAGGCTTGGTCAAGATCAAGCGTTCAGAAGTGTATCTCATTTTGAGTCAAACATGTCAAGAAACTGAGGACCTGCCTCCTATATTTGTGTCAACAGTTAATCATCCATAGCTAAAGTAGTGCTTTATTTTTCATTTACACTTGGTTACTGCTTCTTGCTACACATTTCAGCAAGAAAGTGGTCTCCTAGTACCTTTGTTCTCATTTTTTACATTCAAAACCCACATTAGTGATCACTATTTTCAGGCAAAATAGACTAGCAACAGGCTTACAGATGTTCTCATGCTTGTATTTTGCTCTCTCAAGGACTGATGCATGTAGAATGTAATAAGAAAATAAAATTCCCTACTCATGTTCTAAATACCCTTAATCCTTTTTGTAAAGGACCAATTTTATCAAGATGCTCAATTTGTCCAATGTTACTGTCATGTCCTTGTTTACCATTTCCTATTTGTAAAGCAGTACAAATAATGTAAACATTAAGCTTACATTAAGCCCCTGTAGAGCTGACTAAGAACCATCAGCTAATTCACCTTAAGATATTAGGTATGTCAGTTACCAGCTAATCCATTTAAATACAGTTTTTACTGAAATTGCTCAGTACTAATTAAATAGTTGTGTAGTACCACATTAAATAACTTATAAAGGCTGCTCAACCCTGAACTTTGATACCTAATTCTTTCAAATCAAAAGGGTATTCAAAACCCTTGTTTCTCAGTTACACTTGAAGTTAGAGCCAGAAGGGAAGGCAACTCAGGGCACAGAGGTCACGTACATAGATTTTAACTTCATGCAAGCAAATTCTGACAAGTCCAGGGCCACGAGTGCAGCCTCTCAGCACTGTGACCTTCCTTCTGATTTCTCCAGTAAATAAGTGCTTGGAAGGTTACAGTTTTAATTTGCATGGCTGGTGTCGAAGAGGATTGAAAGTGACAAACCATGTCAGTTTAAATTTGAAACCTTTAAATTCGATCTCTCTCATTGACTGCCAAAGTAAGTGTGCAAGTAAATTAGAAGTCAGTCTCGAGACTAAATGTGATCACTGGTGAGTGGCTGCAGGCTAGAGTCATGCTTCAGAGCAGATAAGCCTAGGGTGAAGTATGTATGATTATCTTAAGCTGCATTTTGCAGCGTCCCTGTTAACATGAGCAGAATGCTTGATAAATCACTTCCCTCTCCTTTCAACAACTACAGATTCAAGTCTTTACAAGTCTTAAGGGCTTTCATGACTTCCCCAATACAGTTTTGTTCGAGTAAACTCAAAGAACGATTACAAAAGCATCAGCTTCTAGTGCAAGCGTGAGAGGGAACAGAAAATACAGGCAGGCTGAGACAATCAATCCAAATATTGCTGCTTCTCTCAGATCTAAGCACTCATTTCTTCTGTGCTGTGCACAGGATTTTAACAAGACAGGAACAACCTAGCTCACTCTGCCTTGGTTTCATGGGGCTGTCAGCAAGCCGTAACTATGCATAGTACTATCACTTAATTTTCTCCTGTGCTTAAGAGTCAACCAAATAACTTGCTTCCCTCTGCCCTCCATGTTTTCACAGGCTTTATTTCTATAAAAATCTCATTACTAGAAGGTAATAGAAGTGTTATTACCTTCCGGTTAGCCTCTAAAGCAACTCAGAGTGACTTAAGTCTGAGGAACACACATACCGAACTCACAAAACTTCAGTGCCTCCCCCGAGATTACCTGGCACATCCTATTAATTTAGCACCCTAGTTTTCTTTCTCTAGATTTCTATTGCAAAATGCTTGTGACCTGCATAAATGTTGACAGCCTCAGAAAGCAGGACACTTGAAATGAGTGTTACTCCTTTGTCACTCATAAGAGCTGCTGCAATGACAAGTGAAGGACAGTGAGGTTAAATAGTAGCTGGGTACACACAAAACCATGAGAGGCTGAGAACAGACAACAACATGCAGGTCTAATCAATATTGCACAACATATCCTCATCCTTAGGAAAAAAGGATATACTAGCAGAACTGTGAAAGTTAGAATATATGAAAAATTAAAGACAATATTTGCTACATGCACAGCAGCCCTTGCATTCCAAGGGAGATTTACTCTGAGTCAATATTGACTATGGAAACTTAATTTAAGTCCTACTTTTACAATGCTATTCCCTACTCATTAAATATAAAAAATAGAGAGCCAATAACCTGCATAGTGCAGTAAGCTGATACACATTTACACTCTCATTTTTCCTCAATATGGGAGTCCAGGATGTGGAAAATATTACATTTAGGGGATTTCTATATTTTTCCACTACTCCTGGAGGTTAGCACAAGAACCAGCAAATCTTTAATGGTCATTATGAGCTGCCCAAATCAGTAAGCAATTTGATGTACAGCTAGTATGTACAGCCATCTACTGTTGGGAAAATTCATTATTCCCATATATCTTGTTGTCACAGTAAACAATAGACTCTCCAATTTAAGTCATCACTGCAAATTCCATAGTAACTAAAACAAGGTTGGAAGGAAGAGTTCCTCAAGTATAAACACAGAAGAAAAAGAGTCTTTCAGCAATAGCATCAAGATTCATTAGCTTTTGGAATGAAGATTTTAGCTGTCCAAACTTTGATTATAGAGTTCTCTACACCTACACACTTAACATTATACAAAATAAACAAGTGCCAGACACTGGTTTAATTTCTCCCTTTGTTGCAAAACATGTCTGGTACCAGCATGCTTTATTTACAGCTAGCTTCTTCAATTTGCAGCTTCATATACTTTTCCCAACATCCACAAAATATTTGCGGTAAGAGTCAATTATAACAGGTCTGGAAAGATAACAATTAGGATGCTAACTCTTCTTACTGATGCTTTTCTACATTGTTTATTATAGTTTAGTTTATGATTGGTGCTATAATAGTATACTTGAATATTTGCAAACATCTTATGTCAAATCCAAAGGCAAACAGCCTTCAAACAAAACCTTTTTTGGAAGAGGGAGACATGCAAATACATCAGGGAAGTTGATAGTGAGCCATGAGAGGTTCAGCATACCTAGACAAAATGCTTGGCTGGATTTCTCCAATCCTTTGGCACTTGATTGAAATTCTCCTGGTTTTAAAAGGTAGTTTTGTTGTCAGGTAGGCACTCTCTTAGTTCAAAGATGATTTGTAATCCTCTTTTCCCATATTAAAAATTACTTTCAGGTAGGACTACACTGTAGTTGTAGATTTTAGATAAATAAAACTGTTCATAGGTATAACGCATATAACATATTAAAGCTATTTATTAAGTCCAAAGAAAGCAATTTGCCACTTTGTTAGTATATATTCTTAAAGGTTTTTGCAACATAGCAGTAAGATATCTCAAAGATGACTGAAAAGTAACTAGCCATATAATCTTCCAATGATAATCAAAGAATTAGTAGAATTTCAGAAAAAGCACCCCTTTTATGCACAAAAAATAACTGCTGCATGTAAAGACGTGGCATCTGATAATTTGAAACAAGAACAGTGTAAAGATACTGATCTGCTGCTGCTTCATAGGGCACCTTATTTCCAAGGTTTTTCACCCACAGAAGCTTACAACACTAATCGAACATAGCATTGCAGTTTCCACTATTTGCTGCCAGCTGCAGATTAACCCTATAGCATAGCCCTCTTCCTATGTATTAGGAACCAGTTTGTTTTGCATCTATATATTTTAAAGTTTTATCTGTAAACTTTAGGGTTGAATTGTCCTCAAGTATACAAGAAAAAAAACTGCTTCCAAGACAAAAAAGAACATATTCTAACTTCCTGCAAAAGATTCTCATGTTCCAAAACTTAAGCAGTCACTGACTATTTCAACACTTGTTAAAAGTACCATTATGAAGATGCCTTTCTTATTTGTCTCCAAAAAAAAAAATCATAGTGACTTCAACAGAATTTAACAGGTGTCATGGTATGGACTAAAGCACTATCCAATGACCAGAAAACAAGGTTTTAAAAGGTATGGGGAGGTGCTGGACTCCAGTTCTGAAAAAGGTTAGCAATACTGTGTTCTCCCAGCATCGCAGGCATCTCTAAAATTGTTTTTCTGAAAGGCTATGCTGAAACTCTGAGGAAATCACACTGGGCTCTTTCTCTAGTATCTTTTGCCCATTATATAATTTGTGTGTCCAATTTATAATTTGCAAATATAAGCATGAAATACGCAAATGTGTCTACTTCCATTTGAGAAAAATAATTAGCAGATTTTGAAAGTCTAGATACAGAATCACTTCTGCCTAGAAACCAAACTTCAACATGAGCAGAGATTAGGGATTTTGCTCTTTTGTCTAAGCAGGGCAGGCACTTCCTTCCAGTGAATTTCTTAATTCAACTGTATTTCTTACAAATCAATACTAAGTTTCTGAAAAAAAAGATGGCTTACCTATAGTATTTCAGTTTAAGTAAGCAATAAATAGCAATAGGACAGAAACACTAAAACATTACATAATTAACCTGGTTATTTTAAGCAATTAAAACTTGTCATAAAGAAATTCAAAAATACTAGGATAAAAATCAAACTGAAAGTGACCATTCAACTTTAGAATGAAAACTAAAAAACTAAAACATAAATAAGTTCAAGAAATTACACCAGCCACTTTATAATGAACTACTACAGAAAGGAAAGAACTTAGGGATCCAACTTACAAAGTCTTAGCCAGAGTACTTGCAGATACCTTCCCAATAATTATCACATAAACACAAATAATTGTTAAAATTTAGAACAGTAAAATAATGAACTGGTCACTTCCAAATTTAGTGTCATGATGGAATGAGATAGGTTTGTAAAGCATCTTTTCTTAAAGTGGGGAATTTCCCACTTTATTATACAGATGTTTCACCTTATTTGGCTCCTTGGTGACACACAACTGCCAAAAAGTTATTTTACAGGGAAAGGCCAAGTCTACAGATCCACAGATCACTGCTACACTTGTAAATACTTGTCTGTTATAGGTGACATACTCAAATGAGATTTTTTTTAAGCTCAAGACTGCATTTTAACAGTAATCAAAAAGATCCAAACATAGTAGAACAAAGTAACATCCATGTATTTATCTACCTTCATGGATGTATCACTAGTTTGATACATGCATGTACACTTTCAACACCCAAACACTGCAGGATTAAGAAAATAAGCAAAAGTTTCATATCCCTGCTACTTATACTCATTTCAGGGATGGTACCCAAAACACTACTGAAGTCCCAAGAAACATCACAACCACTCACTAAGAGTAAAACAAAAACGCACATGCTTTTGCAACTTGACACAGGGAAAAGACATTGAGAAATAATTCTTCCCTCACTATTTTCAGAGGAGCTTCCTTAATTTACAACCATAAAAGCCTCAGCCACCAAGCTATAAGTGTTAAATGAGTTTATTTACAGCATGTAATGCAAGACTATTTACCCTTCACCACCATCAACAGTGCCACTCAGTCTAAAACACAAGTGCAAGCAATAGCATTTTTTACTAATTCCTTGCTTAGGGCTAGAAAGTTAGCAGGAAAACATCCAAGACACCCAGCCCAAGGACACGCAGCCACAAATTACAGGGCACACACACTGCCCAGCCAGCACCAACAGCTACCTAAAAACAGTATTTTAGGAAAACAGCCGACTCCTTCGGATTTGGAGATCAGCTTTTTGTAGCCCATTACACCAAAGACTATGTGAAACCATTGAAAGAAATCACAGAACTGAAGCATCTCAGCATTATTGTAGAATATGCTAGCACAGCTCTGTAATCACTTCCAGGAATTATACTGGAGTCATTTGTCATTTTAAGTTATAACTTGCAATATTTGACCATGCCAAGCACCGTAGGGAAGTCACCTTCCCGTTACACAATGCTCCAAATTTACATTAAGCCGTGGAATTACAACCATACTCAGCATGGGCTCATTTAAACAAAGAGCTAGCACTTAAAGTGAAGCATTAAGTGTTTTAAAGTATATATGCATTGTCAGGGGAGATACAGTAATAAAATTTGATAATTTCGAGTTACATAACTGGAAAAAAGCCTTAGCTATTGCAAAGATTCAGCAAGATGTGGCTCTGATGCCTCCACAGAGTTGCGAGCTTCCAGGAAAAGGCTTAGTTTGCAAGCCGCTTTAACAAAAAGAAATAAATAAGGAAACGAGGCACAGAGCATCCCCGAGCTGCTGTTTCTAAACAGCCAGTGCAGAAGCACCCAGGAGAGGAGGGACCCGCTCCGAACAGAGCAGCGCTGCTCGGGGAGAGGGTGAGGAGGGCTGGAGATGCGGGAGACCCAGATCTTTCTTTGAGGCGGGAAGACAAAAATAAATAAATAAAAGAACAACAATAAAAGAGGGGGAAGGCATAAAAGGAGGGGAAAATAAACAAATAGAAGGAGTCGGGGGAGTAAAACGCATCGCAGCGACTAAACCCCGCGGCGGCTCCGCGCGGGGGGCGCCTGCGGGGGCCGGGGCGGGCCGCTGCCCGCCGCGCTCACCTTGGCTGACGAGGCGCAGCGCGTGTGTGAAGGACGGGTCGAGCGAGTCCTTCTCCGCCATGAGCTCGGGCAGATACTTCTCGTCCATGGCGCCGGGCGGCGGTAAATCCTGCGAGGCGGCGCTCCCCCCCGGCCGCCTCCCGCCCGCGGCGGCGGGGACGCAGCCAGAGGGAAGCGCCGCGAGCCCCCGGCCCAGAGCGGGCGGCGC